>WBMZ01009101.1:0-52358 GCA_013400975.1 Atrichornis clamosus | reverse complement strand
CGGGCCGGGGCCGCGGGGAGCCCAGGGCAGGCGGGGGAAGCGGCCGCCTCAGTCACCCGCACCGCCCGGCGCCGCTCCCACCCCGGCCGCCGCCCGCCTTCCGGGCCCGCCGCCCGCCCCAGCAGCCATCGGCCATGAGCTGCTGCCCCACCGCACCACCCACCTCGGCCCGCGGCCGCCGATCCAGCCCCGGGCGGGAGCTGCTGCAGCTCTCCCTTTCCTCCCCTTGCCTGTGAATGGCCAGGAAAGCCCCCGGGGCTGCCGGGAAAGAGGGCCGGCGGTGAATGCTGCTTGCCTAAGGCAGCGGCCGAGGCTGCAGCCTGTGCCTCTGCTGAGATATATACGGGTTTCTGTTGATTGTTAACTCTGTTAAATTGCGCTTCAGCCTGCAGCTGACAGGCGCACGTTGCACAGGCTAAGGAGGGGCCCTGTTGAGTGGCAATCCTGCGCAAGCATCTTCCACCTTCCAAAAGCACTTACTGAAAAAATCCCCATAATTTGAGACAGATATCCTTACATGCTTCATAAAAGGATAGCGACTCTTCCTATTTGCTTTAATGCACTGGTTGTACCATTTCCTGCTGGTGAATCTCTTGGAGCTAACACAGCCTGTAAAACCTGTACAGGTCTTCCACAATAACACCGACTAGTTATAGGGAGATGGAGCAGGAGGGATCATGCTTCCACCTGGGAGGACATTCTAGTTCCAGGACTATGAAACTGGCTAAATGTGCTGAGACCACAGAGGACCTTTGTGCTGGGCATCTCTTTTGCAGTCCTGTTAGTTCTCAGTCAACAGAACAGGTCTGTCAACAGAACAGGTCTCGCATCAAAAGCAAACAACTATTTTTCAAGTTAGACTTTGTGAAATGCTACATCAAAAGCTGTTCCAAAACATACATACTCTGCCTCCTGCATCCCTTCACTCCCCTACTCTGCGCCCACTGCAGTCTCATCACTGATCAGCACAGGGTAGACTATTCACCTCCAGGACTACACACACAAGTAACATCACAGGTCAGACATCTTTCTATCAAATGAAGATCCCTCATGCATCTGACATCTTTCTTCTGATTATTTAGGAATCTGGATCTTAAAAGCCATTCAATAACATGCCAAGGCTATGCTTCCCCAGTTTATTGCAGCCAGGAGAGGAAGATGTTTTCTCTTCATCACCTTCCCTACTTGCTGCCTCCACCCAAGTTCGCCTGCCTGCTCAGCTGAGCTCAATGGGAACAGTTTCACCAAGCATAAGTACTTTTGAAAATCCTTTTCAGAGTGCTCACACACTGGGGCAATTCTTCCACTGTCTACTGGAAAACAGCCCCAGGAGGTAGAGTTGCTACACAAAAGCAACCAAGAACTTCAGATGTATTTCAGCATCCTGCTTGTTTCTTCTTAATTGCTCAGCACCTTGTTTGCCATTTATTAAAAACAAGTAATTCCAGGTAGTTTCCCTCAGCCACCCAAACTGCTTTCAAGTGATATCTCAATGCTTGTGTATTTGCATTTGCTGAGTACCCCTTGTGTACACTTTCCCAACAGCCACTTTTATATCAAGAATTTCTGGGTTCTATTAATCTTCTCTGTAATTTATGGTTATATGTTCAAGATTAACAACAACATGGCATTTTAGATTCCTCACTTAGTATTTTCATTATATTTCATTATATTTCTCGCATAACTTTTTTTTCTGATATCTTTTTAGAGTACATTTTATTCTCTATTAATTCTTTGGGCTGGTCCTACTCTGTAGCCTTATAAATGAAGAAGGAGCTGTATGGGTGGAAGAGTGGCCACCTGCCCTCCTGGGATAATGTTTCTTCGGTCCACCTGAAAATGTTCTTGTCCCTCCTTGCCTGTCATTTCCTCTGTCAAAGATGAAAGCTTAAATTCCTGGGCAAACACACCACAGGATTTCTGTGCTTGGTGCACAGAAACACTGCCTAGCTAGCATCATACTAAAGTGTCCCATGGCTGTCCTGAGCATGATCAAATAGAATTTGGGCATTTTTCTGCTTCTTATCTGACTGGTAACTTGCACACAACCAATTGTTTTGCACACATGCAAGTCCATCTTTCTGTACTTTTAAACTCTGCTTCAATAGCAGCACTTTGCATTCCTGCATCTGAGAGCACAGTGTCTTCCCAAGGCAGCATAAAAGGACATTTGCTGAACTTTAAGAGAGAAGCTCTGGCTGGTGGAAAAGAACATTTGTAGATCTGTGGCAGTATTTCCCTATCTAATACAGAAACAAACCCAAGGGAAATCTAGGCTCAAAGGAGAGGCCCAGCTTGAAAGGAGGTGTTGGATAAATGTCAATTAGTCATGGGAGGGTTGAAAATACAGGGGTAGGAATTTGCAAGGAATTATAAAATAGTGGCAATTTCTAGCTTTTCAAGACAAGTAGCATGTTTCTTGTAAGACAAAGGGAAATCACCTACTGTCATCTTTAAACTGGAGAGAGAATCCAGATAATGGCTCTTCTAATAAGCACTATGACAGGACATTTCTAAGACTGAAGCTCTGTGTTACTGTTCAGTCAGCAACCTCAGAGCTGACAGCTACTACTATCCTTGCCTGTCCCAGCTCTGCCAGCAGAACGCTATTCCCTTTTCTTTGCCGAGGTGAGTTTTGTGCTGATTCAACAAGTTAAATCAGTCCAATGCAAGATTAGACAATCACCAGGTCTAACATCAGAGGAGTGAGGAAAAGAGGAACAAGATATTTCCCTTTCAGTGGAAGCAAGCCATTAACGTGACTCAAGCTGTAACAGGTAATTCTACCCTGACAGGCAGATTCCTGGGGGGTTAAGCCAAGATGAGACTGTACTACTGGCAAAAGTGATCATTCCATCCTTTCCCCTTTCCTTAGTCATGCTTTCCTGATGCCTCCTCTCTGCTGGCTCTGACATTCATGCAGCCACATGTTAGGCTAGATCCACTTGCCAACAGAGCTGAAAGCTAATCCAGTTTACAGAAAAAAAGAAAAAAGAAGTTTCCAGCAGGATCAATTTTGGCAGCCAGCTGATCCTGCAGCCGAACAAACACCAGTGCCAGGATGAGCCAGCGAGAGGGCCTGTTTCGGTGGCAGCCTGCACACATGTCAGCATAAACCAGAAGTGCCCCCACAGGCCATAATTTCACAAATGCTTCCAGCCAGCTATTGCCAGCACTGCTGCCAAAAGTAACACAGCCTTGCCCTTCGGCCACACCAGCTGCTCATTCTAGGCTCCAGGCACCCACTGTGCTGTGCTGGAGAAGAACTGATTGATAAATGTAGTTGGAGTTTAAAGCAGCATTTTTTTCTCTTCCAAATTTGTATTCCCCATCAGTAAGGCACCTCTGAAGCCATGGTACCAAAAGACCTGTTGGATTGTAATTGTCTCCTGGGGTGAAACTCCAAGAAAAAGAGGTGAGTTGAGGGCATTTTCCAGTCTTATCCTTGGCTGCAAACCTGCCTTCCCACTAAGGCTGAGGCTTCACATCCCATTACAGAGGTGTCAGAGCACACACAGAGTACACTCCAGCTTCAGGACAGAGACTTCTTGAAGGACACTACTTTATTCAGCTGTGCTGGGGTGAGCATACCCTTAGTGTGAGGTGGACAGTGTAGTTCCTGTGGGGACCTAAATATGGACATAAATCTGCAAGAGCTTATAGCAGCTTAATACGAAGACACTGCAAGGTAACACAAATAAATTAAACTATTCAAAATAGCTCTGTGTATCAAACACCTTACTGATGTATAAATGTTTCACAACTATATTGCATCTGACTACATTTCTTTTCAACAGATACATCTGGACTACATTAAACATTCCAAACAAGGGATCAGAGAAAGCAGTTTCTTTTTACTGTTCCATTAAAGCTACTTTTAATAAGCATTGTAGAAATACCAGGCATTAAAAATCCAAGAAGGATCATCAGCGATTGAAATGGTCAACTGCTGTTTTGAGGTCTGAATTTCAGAGACTGCCTTGATATCTGCAAGGTCTCTGGTGACTATTTTAGCAGTACTGAAAAGCTCTGTAGTTTTGCATACAGAACTTTGACCCACACAGTTAACTAATATTCAGCACTTTGCCAGATTTTCCTGCAGAGGGACATGAGGGGGAATCGATGATGAGTTCAGTTAGCTCCTCAGTGAAATCCTATTTATTTACAAAGAATGTACAGCCACGTCCCATTTCCTTGCACGCAGAGGAAGCAAATGGGAGGGAGAATTGTGCGGCAGTCCAAGTTTGCTGCTCTAGCCAGGATGCTTGCCCAGAAGAAGCTGTCCCTTGGCTTTTTCTCAGGGCCATACACCACTGCTTCTCCCACTGTCTGCTGGCTCTTGCATGGTGTTTCCGGTCCCAGACATGCACACAGGCAAACACAGCTGCAACCAATCTGTGCTCTTGCTGCTGCGTTCGCTAGCAGTCCCTAGAAAAATCTCTCTGACTTTCCCCAAATTGGTGCTTGCTCATACGAGTTAGCTCATCTTGGCCGTGTAGCCCTGTGCCGTGGGCAGCGGTTTCTAGTTTTCAGATATCTTATGCCATAAAAGAACTTAATTGCTCTTTTTCTGAACAAAAGCATGGCCAGCATGCCTGTCAGTTTTAATGAGGTTTGGGATTGCCTATAGATCAAAGCTCTGCTCCAGTGGGTTTTGCTTGTATTGCATAAAGAGGAAAGGAGAAGTGACCTCCAAAGTAAATAGAACAACAAGGAACAAAATTAATTTCCATATGTAATTTCTTCTGTGATTTGGCAAGCGTCAGATTAACTGTGTAAAACAGAAGACCTCCTACAGAATGTTAATCTTCACAAGAACGCATTATGGTGAAGATTTCAAAAGTACAAGCACAACCTGTTTTTCATCTGAGACCTTGTCTGTATCATCTTCCAAACCACAGGCCTGACCCTGGGAGTGGAAGGACTGCTTTCAATAAACAAACCTTGATTTTCCAGTCCTGCACCATCATTTACTTCTGTTCAAGTTGCATGGAGACATTACTAAATCCATTCCAGCATACATAATAACTAATTTTTTCATTGGTTTTCACAGGTGTAAATGCCTCCACAAAGCTTGCAGCAGCAGAGAAACAAGTCCCATTGGTTTTTACAAAGAGAAGTTACTTTTCTGAGAATTCATTAGTCATGTACTAAATTGTTGTAATACATGCTGCCACAACAGGAGAGAGCTGCCCTGTCTCCTGCAAATTTGGCATATCAGGGAACCCTTCTGAAACATACTGTCTGCAGCCAATAGATGTACTCTGCAGAGCTAATAAGAGACAGTTGTATTTTGTGAATGAAACTCTGAGCCAGAGAATGAAACAATGACCAGCATTTTCCTTTAGCAGGTCCTTCAAATAAGTTTGCATTTGTGAAATGGATGGGAGTGGTCCTGTTCTACTCACATGATTCCCAGACAAAATGTCTCTGCTGCTACTGTTCAAGGAAATAAAGTTAAAACCCTGTGAGCAGCAAACATGTTTAGGCATGCTGAGCATAATTTTGCTTCCAGTGTGGGAGGGTCCTAAGTACTTGGCCTTCCCAGTGAAAGAAATGAACATTCAAGAAAGGCAGAAGCAGAATTAACCCTTGATTACCAAGCACAATTATACTTCTAAATATTGAAGGCCAGATCTTCATTTCCTCAGGGCAGTTCTTCGTGCATTGTAAAACTTTTGGTGTTCACATACTCTCTAAACAGGCTTGACAAGCACATTTACAAATACAGTACTATCCTGCTGGAATTGTTCACCTCATCCTTCAAGAAAGGCATATGAGTAAGCCATGTTTCTTACCAGCTGACTTTTGCCTTACTGTCACCACACCAACGTTGTTTCTGCTTGACTGTGTCCGGCGCCAGAGTCTTCACTCAGGGCACAGGAACATCTCCGCCGCCGTTCCTGCACCTCTTGACACCAAGCCATCATCAGCCACTGCCAGGGTGCTCAGCAGCTGGGCTCTGCATCTGGAGGGAGACAGGATGGGCGCAGGGATCAGTTGGTCCCCTGAGCCTTCCTGCCTGCCGAGCGCACAGACACTGGAGTCACTGTGCTCCAAAGCAGCACTGGCAACTTTTCCAAGCTGCAGTGTGTGCTTTGCTGCACGATTGCTGCAGTCTGCTGGCCTGTAAAACCAGCCTCTCCAGTTAAGAAAGTAGTGGAGCAGGAAACTGGCAGGAAGGCACAGCCTGCCACTGCTCCCCAAAGCCTCATCCCCTTAAATCCAACAGATTTGGCAATGCTGACTTCATGTGGTGAGATGTATTTGTATTCCCAGTGCTCATTTTGGAGAAGAAAGGATGCACTGGGGCACAGAGAAGAACATGGGGCAGGGAGTCATTTGGGGGTCGAGTCTCTAAGTTAGTTTTTCTTTTTTTTTTTTTAAGCTATATTAACATTTGTCTTTTAGCATTTATGGTTACAAACCCACAGTGAATGACAGGCAATAAAAATCCCACAGTGACTTAAATGGGACTAATTATGTGAACGACAAGCTACCAATGAGAATCCTGAGGCCCTCCATACGAAATAAATAAACATCAGTTTCCACCTAATATTTGCTTCTTGGAAGTTCAAGACTAATCCCATTTGGCATATTTTAAGGAAGCGAGCTCTTGACCCCAAATGTTTATGGGCTGTAACAGTAAGTCAAATAAAAAAAAGGAAGCACATTTTAAAGCTGCTCTTAAAATGAGATTGGTTTTAGGCACAATTTTGAGAAAGACAGCACTCGTGTTTCAAGTAAAAGGGAGTAAGTGTGACTGATACAACCCATCCAGACCAGTAAGATATTTCTGGCTATGAAAGTTTCTTTTAATAAGGATTTTGGAATATCTGTGTTTACCCCCTGCACTCCCCCCAAGACAGATAACATTGTGCCACACAGGTCACACTAGCTACCTCGTACTTGATATGTAATAAAATGTTAAGGGAGCTTTCTAGGTGAAATGCCACAAAATAATAAACCAACTGAAAATAATGAGAAACAACAATTTCATCCCAAATTGGTTTGGACACAAGCCTTCAGATGCAAGTATTTACATACCTGATGTTTGCAAAACATTCTAGATCAGCAGCTCATGGCACAACACTTATTTGATATTTTTCTCTAGATAAATAAAAATGTGAAGTAGGCACAGGTGGGCTTCTATAGGAATGCTGTCAATATTTACTGTGTTTGTTGGAGCCCAGTTTGTGGGCCCCATTCCAGATGCTGTATGTTGGAGGAATGCAGAAATAGACATAGAAATGCTTGTGTAACCCAAAGGCCACAAGTCAAGTTACAGCTTTTTAAACAACATGACATTCTGCCTCTGTGAAAGGGACACAAAGCTGGCCCCAAACTGCTTGGCAAAAGCAAATAGTGAGTGCAATGATAGCAAACTGGCTTCTCACTGTAGCAGTCTTTACAATTGAGTTTAACTGAGTAAATTAGGAAAGCTTTTGAACAGATGAAGTACTCTAGAAGCAAACCGTGGTTAAGACTCAGTAGCTGGACAGGTCTGGAAGATGAGAAAGGAAAACTCGTAGGTGCACCTGCCAGGCCTGGCTGTGTGAACCTTCCACTTCAGTGAGCCCCGTCTCTTTTGAGTTTTTCAAGAATTAAAAAAGAGAAGGGGAGGGTTGGGGGGGGGGGCGGAGAAAAAAGAAAAAAGGGACTAAGATAAAGAACAAGGTTCCTGTTAATTTGGCGTCAGGAATAAATGGCCAGTAAATTTCCATGGAGACCCTTCTCACGTGTGAGGTTCGCTGATCGATACCTACCACCTGCCCATCATGACCAGTGTCTTCTTTTTATACAGATATGTATGCATATATATATGAAGTATCCTTTATATACATGTGTTACGTATTAAAGGCCCCTTAGGAGGCTGGGCCGATCGCCTCACGCCACCGCCACAACTGCAGAAAAGACCATTCGGGGCTGTACTAATTTTCCATTAAATTTTCATTTCCAGAGGAAAGATGGAGCTTCCTTGTTGATTTTTTAAAAATTCAATTTAATTTTATTTGAACCGGCGCTGAGTTCCGCCGCCGCCATGTCGCGCCGGGACGGGGCCGGGTCGCGGCGGCCGTTGCGCCTGCGTGGTGCGGCGGGTGGGGCCGGCCATGGCCGCCTCCGTGTTCTGTTGCTTCTCCTGGTGCCGGGATGGCGGCGCCGGGCACATCCCTCTCAAGGAGATGCCGGCGGTGCACCTGGACACGCAGCGCATGGGTGAGCGGAGCAAGGCCGGTGTCGGCGGCGGGCGGCTCCCTGGCGGGCAGGGCCGCAGCCCCGGGGCGCGGCACGGGGTAACCGCTGCGAAAGTCGCTTTTAGGCTACTACTTTAGCAGGAATTGGCAGTTTTTAGAGGGGGGAAAAAAGCGCCTAGTTTAAAAACTGGTTTAAAGCAATTTGGGTTTACACTGAAGTTCATCAGCACAATGAGTATGTGGGGGTGCCCGAGAGGGACAGGCTGCCCGGCGGGGGCTGCAGGTCGTGGTCGGGGTGGGCTCGGGATGGTGATACAGAGCCGAGGAGCTGAGTTCGCAGAATCACAGAATCAATTAGACTGGAAAAGGCCTCTGAGATCGGCGACCCATGACCCAACACCACCACGTCAACCAGACCAGGGCACTGAGTGCCACGTCCAGGCGTTCCTTACACACCTCCAGGGATGGTGACTCCACCTCCAGTTATAGCAGGGGAGATGCAGAAGGAGCCAGGCCGTGCAGAGTCTTGTCCATGCTGCTCTTTTGAGGGTTATCCTTGACATGAGTTATCCACAAAACCATGCCCAGGCTTTGTTGAGAGATGGTCTGGGCCAGCAGCAGCAGAGCCAGGGAAAGAGCTATGAGGGATTCGTATGGTCCAGTGCTCGAGCGCAGTTATTCATGACTGCTTCCCATGTGCTTGACCATGACAACAGTGCCTAAAGATGAAGTCATCCAATGGAGAAAGAAAACTTAGCAGAGGATTTTTTTTCTCTTTGTATTGACAGGCACATTTCTAATAGAAGGATTATGTCAGAGAATAACTAAATGCCTTGCAATTCCATCAATCATTTCTACCCGATATGCTTTTCCTTCTTGTTGCAGAATGCTTTTTCTCCGATGTTAGAGACAGAGTACAGGTCTTTGGTCTCACAGTGAACCCTTTCTGACTAAATTGTAAGTTATGCTTCTGATGTGGCTAAGCAAAGGTTGTAATCAGCATGGTGCCATAAAGCCCAAGACACCTTATAGACTCGCAATACATAAACCCTAGTGGAGAGGTGAACTAGCCTGTAAACAACATTCCTTCTCTTGCTTCAAAGCATGGCCCATCATCATAATTCTCACAGACTAATGAAGCTTTTAGTTGGGACAGAAAGAACAAAAACTGTTCTCAATGTTTAGGGCTTTTGAGGACTGCTTCCAGACTTCTAAAAATGTTTTGAAGTTCTGTGGGTTGTTTTTTTTTCTTTCAGGAACAGATGTCGTCATTGTTAAAAATGGCAGAAGAATATGTGGCACAGGAGGCTGCTTAGCCAATGCCCCTCTGCATCAGAACAAGAGCTATTTCGAGTTTAAAATCCAGTCCACAGGTTAGTCAGTAAAAAATACACAACTTTAAACTTGGAGGTATGTCACATTGCGTGCTGGTGGTCTTATCTCAAATGCTCAGCACGTGCATCTTTCTAATTGCATCCCTGAACTTGTGAACATTGGAGAGTTTTATAAGTTGTCACCGTGTGAAAATAATTTTTTTTCTTTTTTTAATTGTGACTCTAAAATGCCAAAAAGGAATGGTAAGTATATTACTAAAGGAGTGCAAATACTAAACCCCCACATTATTTTATATGCTGTTATATGCGTGTTTTTCAGCTGGCATATTTTAGAAATGAATTTTTCTCAATAAATGCTTAAAACATAAAACACTGTACCTATGAAGTATTTTTTTTTAATAGTGAATTTATCCAGCAATATTTGTAGCTGTTTGTCTACCCTCGTTTGCTTTTAGCACAGTGTTTGCCCAAGCAAGGGTTACACTCCTTGTGCTACCCTTTGCTCTTCAAACCAAATGTGTAGCACTTATTCCAACACTGCCTTATCCAGAGGAGCCTTTCAGCACCCTGTTCTTTTATTTGCCTTTGCAAATACGGTCAGCTTCCCGACTACAGAGAGCACTCCGGGCTTGCCTGTATTCTAGCATTAAAAACCAGCCTGTGTTTTTAGAAGTTGTTCACAGACACCGTGAAAATGAAGCTGTTCTTTTGCTAAGTGCGTAGGGGGAGGGAGGAAGAAGGGAAGCACTAGTCCAGAGACAGCCCTTGTGCACCAGCTGGAGCTTGATGCCGCCACTTTTTGGGTAAGGGCTGTTTGCGTTCAGATGGGTTGGAGTGCAGGCAGTGTGAACACAGATCTGCCCACACCACCTCGCAGTCCAACGAGTTGTTTAGTTTTAAGCTACATGTAACCCCATATCAGCCTTAACTTGGCAATTTTATTATCCTTTATATTGGGGAAAGAATGCATTACAGCTGTTGTTCATGCATGTCATTATTCTCACAGATACAGTATCCATGTACTTACTTGAGAAACACGGGAAATAAACTCTCCTGATCCCTGTGAGCCATTTCTTCTCTGTTCCTGTGCCCCAAGGCAGGAGAATTGTAGATGAATTAATGTAAATCTTCGATTTTCAGAAATATCCCTGCACAATCAATCAGAGGTTATCTATGGGGTCACCCTGACTATTGTAAAGTTTTCTGAAGTCTAATCCCGCTCTTGTCCTTTTCATCCTGGGCATGTAAGAATAAATTATTCTACAGTTTTGTCTTTTGAAACTAATTTTCCTATAATTTCACCTTATTTTAGTCTTCTGTAGATTGAATAGTCTCAGTTTGTTGGGGTTTTTTTCATTGTCTCCTTATAGATGAAATTTTTACACTTTTGATTGGTTTTGCTTTTTCTTCTACAATATCTCTAATTGACCTAATTTGTCTTGAGGTACGGTGCTTAAAACGGATGCTCTGCTGCAGCCGCACAGCAGTAGATGACCTCATCTGCTTTATTCAAGCCACACATCCAGAAGTTTTCCACAGCAGTAGGGCAACACCTCACTCAGCATGTGGTCTGTGATAACCCCCGAACCATGTTCTGTGAACTGGTTGCCAAGCCACTACTGTGTCTGTGCCACTTACTGTTCCTACTTACCTGCTCTTCTTCGTAATTCAGAAAAAACAGATGCACTTTCCTTATTTCTGACCAGTTAGTCAGGATCATTTTAAACTTGAGAGGCCTCTCAAGAGCTTGCAGTCCTGTCAGGTTGGGATTGGCAGCACATTTCATAAGCACATTGTCATGTTGTTCAGGTAACTGATGTGAATGCAGAACAGTATCTGACCTTGTGCTTTCAATGCAAAACCTCAAACCCCACTTGAGTCATCTTTTTTGATTTGACAGGGTGCTACTTATGAGTAATCCTGGAATAGTTTTCTAACCACTCGTGCTTTCATATTGCTGTAACTGTCTAGACCATGTTTTCGTCATTTGACTATTTCAGTGTTGTATGAGTTTCTAAAGCATTACCAAATCAAGATCTATCATATTAACACTTTCTTCTTTTTCCATAAGACTAGTCTAACTAGCTGAAAAAGGAAAATTTGTCGTTTGCAGAGCCATGCTAGTTGGATTTATTTTTTGTATCCTCCTACAGTCTCAGAGTTTGTTTTCAATATTTTTCTGTGAATAAAACTTAACCTAAGTGGTTACAATTCCCTGGATCCTTCTGATTCAGGATAGGTGCTGTTTATCTTCAGTCTCTTGTGGCTGCTTGTACTGGGTCTGGCCAGGATGGAGTTAATTTTCTTAATAGCAGCTGCTGTGGTGCTGTGTTTTGTGACCAAAACAATACTGATAACACACCAATGTTTTAGCTATTGCTGAGAAGGATTTGTACAAAGTCAAGGCCTTCTCTGTTTGTCACTCTGCCACTCCAGTGAATAAGATTAGGGTTGCCCGAACCATTGTGAGGGGACGTAACCAGGTGGATGACCCAGACTAACCAAAGAGATACTCCGTACCACATGCTGTCACGCTCAGGAAAAAATGGGAGAGGAGGGGATTTAGGGAGGTTAGCCATCTTTTCTTGGGAATTGTCTGGGCATCAGTCTACCCATGGGAGGTGGTGAGTGATTGCCATTGCATCCCTTTGTTTTGTTGTCTTTTTCTTTCACTTCTGTTTTACTTACTAAACAGTTTTTATCTTTAGCCACAAGTTTTCATGGTTTTACTCTTCCTTTCCTCTTCCTCCATTCCACTGGGGCCTGTAGAGGGGCAGGGAATGACTGGCTGCATGGTGCTTAGCTGCCTACCAGAGCAAACCCACAATAGTTCTGGTATTTCCAGAACATATTTACTGGTAGTACCACCATGGCACTAGTTAAAAACCAATTTCTCTATGCTGTCCTGCTTCAGTCAGTCTTCAAAATAACATGGGTTTTTTTCTTACTGTGTTCATGTCACATTTTAGGGATTTGGGGTATTGGAGTTGCAACCCAGAAAGCAAACTTGAATCAAATTCCACTTGGTCGAGATGTCCATAGCCTGGTGATGAGAAATGATGGAGCTCTCTACTATAACAATGAGGAGAAAAATAGGCTACCAGCAAACAACCTTCCTCAGGAGGGCGATGTGGTGGTGAGTTTCTTAAGGCTTTCTTACCTCCTCAGCTGTTCCCAAATGCCTCTTATTTACAGCTCTGTGGTCAAACTGACTGTTTAAGTCAAATTGTTCAGCTTACATCTCCCAGTTTGGAAAGTGCTGATATAAATTCCTGTTGTGTTCAAATGGATCAGCAGCCTGGATCTCGATGGACTTCATTCTTGGTATTGATACGTTCCAAATGAGTTTACCAGAGTTTGAGAAGTAGTTTCTAATGCTCTACTGCAGTATCTACCCGACTGATAACTCCAATCACAAGGATCTTGCATTGTTTGAGAGGGGACCTCCCTGAACAAATACTGTGCTGGAAGGCATTACATGGCTGTGCACCATGCCCAGCTGAACTGAGATCCCTTAGCTAACTGGTTAATGATTAGAAGCACAGAGTGGAGCAGAGATAGGTCCTGGGTGATAAATTAATTGTGTTTTTAGCCAAACCTTTGTAGTCTGTGGGAATATTAAGCAGAGAGGGGGTAATGTTCACTGGGAAAATGGTTGGGAATAAGAGAAAATGGAGAATCTAAAAAAAATTTTTTTTGCCACCTTACTATTCCAGATTTCTCAAAATATCTTTAAGTGACTTTGTTCAAACTGTTGTGTTTTTAGTGCTGTCATTTTGTCCACGTCCTCTTATGTATTTTCAAAAATACATTGGAGCAATGCACTGAAATTAAGACCATTCATCACCCCTACTCTTTCATGCTGGGTAACTTCTGTCTGTAGCAATGGTTAAAAATATTGTCTTTAGAATCCCCAAACAGCTAAGGTTGATATCTCCACCCCTTACCCTCAGATACTATACCATTCTTCTAATCTCCTTGTTTTTTGAAGGGTCACAGACTGTTTCAGGGTTTGGTGAACTATTGTGGTCTGAACAGCTTCAACTAATCACAAAAAAAAGTAACTGATGTGTTACTGCTAACTCGCCGGTTTCCATAAATACCAGTTTATTTTGTTCTGTCGTGAAAATAGATTTTTGAAGTTCTGAGTGACAACACAAATTGTCACACTCAAGCATATGAAAGCAGTGAGAAAAGTCCTTTAGCTAACAGATAAGTAAATTACTCCCTTGTTAGTATTTGCTTTCTGCTCTGTAGTCAGCATATTTATAGTGGTGTGTATGAACCACGGTCTGTTGCTGCCAGCAGAGTAAATGAACTGAGAGAGGTTTCCATATGGAAGTATGGAAAGATAAATTTGATTCATAGCATCATTATTTATTAAAGTTATTTCCATGAGAAGATAGAAACAAGAAGACTGCGAATTGCCTAATACTAAAAATCATTGAAAATCTTGTGTTTCTTTAACATGGTGAAGTTTAGAAATTCATTTTGCAGACTTAGTAAGATGCAAAGTGTTGTGTGCAATACTGTGCTGCATCCCTGTTGAATGGGCTTTAAGGAATCCTGAGTATTTGAAAATGCAAATGTTGCTGGTCATTTATTAACTTCTAGTCCTTTGCAGGAATATGTCAGGTGAGATTTTCTAGGATGCTGTAGTTTGCATAATGGTGTTAAAATCTGCCTGTGGCTGAGAAAGCTAAATTAAGTAGCAATCTAATGCATATAAACTTGTTGACGCTTTTTTTTTTCATTTTCTGTACTTTGTAGGGCATTACATATGACCATGTAGAATTAAATGTATATTTAAATGGCAAGAATATGCATTGTCCAGCTTCAGGAATCAGGGGGACTGTCTATCCAGTGGTCTATGGTAAGTCGGAGATTTTCAAATTGTTTCACATTACGGAGAATATTTTCATGTCAGTTCTGTCTTTTGAGCTGTGTATTCTTCTCATTTAAATGGAACACACATCAATCATTTATTCTTGGTAACTACAACAATTAAGTATGTGAAAATGCAAACCTAGGAAATTACAAAAGTATATTTTCAGCTCATTTTCAATGCTGCTTAATAGGAAAAAACCCACTGCTTACTGACTACTTGCAGTGTTCACATCCAGCAAGGTGGGGAAGTTACTGCACTCAGTATAAAAGTTGCCAGGTTAAAAAAAAAGTGAAGCAGATGGAAAAAAAAGAAAAAACCAACATATTTGAACTAATGTAGACCTGTGAGCTAATCTGATTTATTTATGAAGCTTTTAATTCCACATATTTTATAAACGCCTTCAGTGTTACATAGGAATAGAATTGTTGTTTGTATTTTCTTGAACTTCCTGTGCATCTGTTTCTGCCCGTTGCCTCTCGTCCCATTGCTCGGCACCACCGAGCAGAGCCTGGCTCCATCCTCTTGGCAGCCTCCCTTCAGGTACCGGTAGACATTGATGGGGTCCTCTCTCCGTCGTCTCTTCTCCAGGCTGAACAGGCCCAGCTCCTCCAGCCTGTTCTTGTAAGACAGATGCTCCATTCCCTTAATCATCTTTTTAGCCATCCACTGGACCCACTCCAGGAGCTCCATCTTCAGTTTATCTTTATTCCTATGTGAGCCTCATCTAAGTAGTAGCCAAAATCATTTTGCTCCCGAGATAATCCTTAGCTATGTGACGGGGATAATTTTTAATTTCCTGGTGGGTTCCTAATGAACTGTTGGCATGTTCCCATTTATATCTTGATACATTTTGATTGATACAGAATTTTATGAACAGGAAGAAGTTGCTCCGGATATGTTGTAGAGTCTTTGAAGTCTATAAATGTAGCTGGTGAAGTACTTGCTAACAAGGCATTAGAGTGGAAATTGTTTTATGTGGTCATGTCGTGATGTGTCCTTAAGCCACGTGATGGCGCTGCTAAAATTCTGTAGCAGCTTTGCGGGTTCTCCTCGTGTGAAATCTTCATGAGCAGCAGGAGAAGAGTTGCTGTGTGGGAATTGATTGTTGCATCTTCCCTATATTTTGGAAGGGGTGTTACACAGCATGAAGAATGAAGGTTGCTTTCAGAAAATACTTGATGGCATGTTAACATACTGTTAATCTTCTTTCTCTAACTAAAGTTCCATGCCTGAGGAATGCAGTGACCTTTTACTGCCAGGCTCTTATTATCTTCTTCCACAAGTGGGCATAATTTCATCATAATTATCATGTCTCCTATAACCTGAAGCCTTCAAGTTGTTTTAGTATGGCACTTATTTGGTATAAACTTTAACTGTAAATATCCTTAATTTAATGTGAACTTCTGGTCCTGTGAAAGGATTTGGCCATAGGGAAGAGAGTTTCTCAAGCATTTACCCTATTCAGACTAGAACTATAGATATCTTTTTAAAAGGAACATGATAGATCAGGCAAATGTGGTGTTAAGCTTGAGAAGATCAAACAAAAAAATGAACTTAAAGGTTATTCCCTACAGCAGCTGTACCTCAGGCACTTTCATGGAAGTGGGACACACACACTGCATAAGTACTACAGAACTGTACAGATACACTGATAGGAGTTTTAACTGAGCCTAGGAGGGAGACATTCCAACCTTGGCTCTGAGATAACTAAATTCCAAAATATGGAGATGAGGCTTTTCTTGTTTGAACTAATGTTGATAGTGTGCCAGGTGCGTCTCAGAAGTTGTCTTTGAAAGAGATCTTGCTTTTCTGACTAGTTGGGTATTTCAGCTTGCTAGTGAAGGACATGAAAACGTTGCTCTGAAAATACTCTTATAGTCTACCTTGAAAGTCATATTGTAGGTAGGTAGGTTATGCAGGGAATCAAAAACTGGGAGAAGTTTTAAAAAAACCACATTAACTTCTAACTTTAAGAAGCAGTCAAAGAAGCTCTCTTTGGGTCACGTGATAAAATAGATGGTCTAATACCAACCACTGCAGACATCTGAAATCTTGTAAGCCTCCAAAACTCCACTGTAGACAGCTGAAACTGCAGTTAGGAAATGGACAGAAAATTAAGCACCTCAAAAGGTGACATCCTTTCAAGATGTATCTGGTAGCATCCTTAATCTGTAGATTTCCAGAGAAATAGAGTAGAAAATTTGGAAGCAATAGCTTGAAGCTCTGCTAACACTCCCAGTGAAATCACATGTGGGGTTCTCATTGACTTCACCAAGGACCGTTACCAACTAAAGTAAACAGCAGAAAAGAGAGATGATTTGCTCTCCTGGGATATGTGTAGGGCCTTAACAAATTCACTGAAGAGATTTCTTTTAATTGTGTTTATGTAATGGATGTACTGAAGAAATTTCTTCGTGATTTGAGCATAGTGTACAATCTAGTCAAATGGTGTAATAGAGAATCAAACTGTAAGTGTTCCTTCTCTAATTCCTTCTTTTTGGTTCTCTTCTGCAGTTGATGACAGTGCCATTCTGGATTGTCAGTTCAGTGAATTTTATCATACACCTCCACCAGGGTTTGAAAAGATCCTCTTTGAGCAGCAAATCTTCTGAATGTCTTCATACTGAGAATTTGCACCCTGCACTGTTACAACAGCTTTGTCATCTTAAAGCTTCATTTTACTTTTAGGAAACATACCTGTATTTTTAGTCAGTACTTGTGACTGTTGTCTGCAGAATAAATATGTTAACTGCAACACCAGGTAAATGTATTGCAAATAAGAGTTTTCTGGCAATGTTTTGTGATTGAAAATGAGTATTTTGGGGCAGGGTTTTTCTCCAATTTGTACTTGATGCATAAGGAGACTAAGGGATATTGCTGTTGCCAGTATTCTGAATAAACTGGAGCTCTGTAAGGCGAATAGTTCTTATGCATATGATAGCTATGGAGATTGGTAGTTCTCATGATTTTTTCCCCCAACTTTCTTCTCACAGAAATTATGTAATTTGTTTAAAGGACACCCTGTGTTTCTAGTCTGTGATTTGGAGTTGTGGTGTCCAAGTTGTGCACAATAACTAATAATACAATGGCATAACTAGCAGCTAGATACTTTTTTTTTTGCAAGTTATAGGTTAATCCGTTCCCTCAAGCCTAGACCAGCAAGTGCAACTTATCTGGTTTTTTCTAGCTTTTCATTTGCTTTTAATGTGACAAAAAAATAGAATATTTTCTAGTAATATTTTTTTGTTGAACCTTAAAAACTATACCTGGACACTACTTGTGTTTTTGAGGAGCATCATGCTGTGTTATAAGTACAGGTCACTAAACTTGGGTAAGCAAAGATCCAGGTGAAGGGTATGAGATGTTATGGTGAAGCCTTACATCTAAATTGTAAATTAGATTATTCTCTTATGGAATAGCATATTTAATTTCTTGGTGAATCATTTATAAACGGCTAAGACATTGTTCTAAAATGTGATGCCCTTGAATATACGTTGTGAGATGTTATTTTTTTCCCTCTTGTCATATTTAATATACTTCCTAGAAGAATTTTTATTGTAAAAAAAAAATCTTCATACTGAATGTTTGTGTTTTGGTTTTGCCTCTTCCTGGGTTAATGCATTTGCATAAATTATTTTATTTAAATATTTTTAGAAATTACCTTACTCTGAAATTTTCAAATACAAACAGCTTTCTCAAAGCCTTTCACCTTAGGATTTACTGCATCTGTCTTAATTGTATGGCCTGTATTTTCCTTCCTTTTAGCCTTGCTGTCACATGACAGTATTGGGTAGAACTCTTCAACTTGAACGGAATGATGCCCTTGTCAGCATTATGGTATAAAGCTCAGGAGATTAGAGTGCAATTTTATTGTTCCCCTTTGAAATCTGCTCAAATCAGAGTAGGATAATGAGAAATAAAACTTAAATCCTAAAACACCTTCCCCCGCCCCTCCCTTCTTCCTGGGCTTAAATTTTTTCCCAGTTTGCTCTACCTCCTTCCCCTCAGCAATGCAGAGGGACAAGGAATGGAGGCTGTGGTCAGTTCATCACACGTTGTCTGCTGCTCTTTCCTCAGGGGGAGGACTCTTCACACTCTTCCCATGCTCCAGTGTGGGTCCCTCCTTTGGGAGACAGTTCTCCAGGAACTTCTCCAATGTGTGTCCTTCCCATGGGCTGCAGTTCTTCACAAACTGCTCCAGCATGGATCCCTTCCACTGGGTGCAATCCTTCAGGAACAGGCAGCTCCAGTGCGGGTCCCCCACGGGGCCACAGGTCCTGCCAGGAGCCTGTTTTGGATCACAGCCGCCTTTGAGCATCCACTTGCTCCAGCGTGGCCCTGTCCAAAGGCTGTGGGTGGATCTCTGCTCCCCATGTGCTTCAGGGGCACAGCTGCCTCACCATGGTCTGCACCACAGGCTGCAGGGGAATCTCTGCTCTGGCTCCTGGAGCACCTCCTGCCCCTCCTTCTCCACTGACCTTGGTGTCTGCAGGGCTATTTCTCTCATGTTCTCACTCCTCTCTCTGTCTGAAGTGTTGCACTTTTTTTCCCCACTCCTTCTTAACCCATTATCCCGGGGTCTCTACCACTGTCGCTGCTGGGCTCGGTCTTGGCCAGCAGCAGGTCTGTCTTGGACCCAGCTGGCATTGGATCTGTTGGACATAGGGAAAGCTTCTGGCAGCTTCCCACGAAAGCCACTCCTTAGCCCCCAGTACCAGAACCTTGCCATGCAAACCCAATACAGCTTTCACACAGCCTGAGCTTCAGATGTCCCATGCAGCCAAGTCCCAGGTTGCAGGGATTGCCTGGGACCTCCATCTGAGACCTAGAAAAATGTCCCTCTGTCCCTTCAGAGGTGTGCTGTCTTGGAGAAGCTGTGCTGCCAACTGGAGGAGTTCAGGAGGAAGTGAGCAGGCAGCGCATCAGAGAACATGAAAGGGAGACAGATCAGATCTTCTCTGAGACTTAACATCTTGAAGAGCCTAACAGCCTCATCTGTAACAGGGAAGACGATAGCAATGTCTACCTCGCACTTTCCAGGTAAGCAAAACCTCTGGAGAAGGGTATGGATGGAAGCTGATGACTTCTGGTATCAAGAGGAATCTTCTGGCCACACCTAAGGGCATACAGCTGCAAAACAGGTTCATTGCCCTCTTAATTGAAGAGAAGCTAGATGAGCCCTCAGGCAAAGAACCTGGTCCATCTAACTCTACACCATGCAAGACTTACCAGGAATAAGCAGCAAGTCACTGTAATGGGGAGAGCTGCAGGGGGCAGAGGCACCCATCTGCCAACCCAGCCAGTCACCTGGAGAGGTTTGCTGCCTGCTGGGGGTCAGGATCTGGGATGTTGTGGAGGAACTAGTGAAGCTCATCGGGCCCTCTGACCACAGCATCCTGCTGTTACTCCATGTGGGCACAAATGATACTGCTGGGGGAAGCCTGGATGGTGTCAGAAGTGACTACGGAGTTGTGAGGGCAGTAGTCATAGGCATGAGGACCCAGGTAGTGGACTACACCTTGCTAGTGAGGGGAAGGGAGGGAGAAGGAGAGGGCACTAGTAAGACAGGTCAGTAATTAACAGCAGAACTAGTGTTAAGCAACACCCTCTAAGGTCCTAAGAGACAGGCTGTTGTAGGAGCAGACAGTGAGGTGGGCTGAAAACTGGATGAATGGCCAGGCCCAGAGGGTGGTCAGCAGCACAAAGTTTAGTTGGAGGCCAGTAACTAGCGCTGTATTCCAGGGTCAGTATTGTGGCCAGTCCTCTTTAACATCCTCTTTAATGTTCTGGATGATGGGGCAGAGCATACCCTTAGCTAGTTTGCAGATGACACAAACCTGGAAGGATTGTCTGATATGCCAGAGGGTTGGGCTGCCATCCAGAAGGACCACCACAGGCTGGAGAAATGGGCTGATGGGAACCTTGTGAAGTTCAACAAGAAGTGCAAAGTTCTACTGTTGGGAAGAAACAAGCCATCTGTACATACAGGGGGCTATCCATCTAGGAAGCCGCTCGGCAGAAGAGGACTTGGGGGTCCTGGTGGACAACAAGTTGAACATGAGACAGCAATGTGCCCTTGCAGCAAAGAAAGTGAGTGATATCCTTGGTTGGATTAGCCAAAATATTGCCAGTAGGTTGATGGAGGTGATCCTCTGCCTCTGCTCAGCCCTGGTGAGGGCACACCTGGACTGCTGTGTCCAGTCCTGGGCTCCTTGGTACAAGAGAGACAGGGACATACTGGGAAGAGACTGAAGAAGGACCACAAAGATGGTTACAGGAGAAGCATCTCCCCTATAAGGAAAGGCTGGGAAAGCTTGGACTGTTCAGCCTGGAGAAGAGAAGGCTGAGGGGGATTTGATAATGCATATAGACACCTGAAGGGAGAGTGAAAAGAATGTGTAGCCAGGCTCTTTACAGTGGATCAGTGACAGGACTAAAGGCAATGGGCAGAAACAAATACAGGAGGTTCCCTCTGAACATCAGGAAACATATTTTACTGCCAGGGTGACTGAGTCCTGGCACAGCTTGGCCAGACTGGCTGTGGAGTCATCATCCTTGGAGATACTCAAAAGCCAACTGGTCATGGTCCTGGGCAACTGGATCTAGGTGGCCCTGCTTGAGCAGGAGAGTTGGATCAGATGACATTCAGAGGTTCCTTCCCAACTCATCCATTCTGTGTTCATTCAACTGCTTCTTGTGGAATTATGCTTCTCATGTTCATGGGAAAAGGAGGAAGTATTTAAAGACATTCTTACCACTTTATCTAACTGCATTCAGCAAACAACTCTTTTTGAAGACTGCAGTGGTTAAGAATATTTAGCAGTAGAAGCTGCTACCTTGAGCTTAATGTAGACTTGCTTTAAAATAGAGACAAAGCTGTCTTTGTCAAAGCTGATGTTTGAAATGGAAAACATTTTGGTAAATATAAAATACTCAAAAATAGCTGCTACATTCACCAAAAATATGGAAAGAGCCTGCTTTTATAGCTTAAATTTGCTCATTTCTGATCTTAAACAGAGTAAAATGCATTTGTAATAATGTGCAATGTTACCACATCTCTTCTGTAAGAGTCAGAAAACTTCTTGTTTTATAATTGGTGACACAGGGAAACCCTACAAAATAAAGGAGAGATGAATAAAAGATTGCAATAATCTATTTATCAAAAAGGAAAGAGTGCCCAGTTTTCACCTGTAAATAAGTTTTGTGATGAGATTTCTTAAGAGAAGCAAGGGTACAGTTAAATCCATTGGCCAGAGAAATAGAATGTGAGTTAACCTGTGGCTCAGCATGTCATTTCAGCATCTGGCAATAAATTCAGATGTTTTCCCAGATGTGTTATGTGTTCCCAGTCCCAACTTTGCCCAAAGAAATGAGATGTAATACCCATTTCTGAAAGTTGCATTAGAAAGTAATTTTCAGTTAAGATTTAGCAATATATTTACTAGTAGCAAACTTGTTTTAATAAGAATTAATCATACTTCCCAATGAAATGGTTGAGGTATTTCCACTAATTGTTTATACCCAAAATGTTTTCTTAATCTTTGAATGTTACAATTTTTACACCCTGTCTCTTTGAGTACAAAACTTTGTATTGACTATAATCCTGTATGTTTTCTGAGTCCTTGTGATATTAGTACTGTGGCAGTGAGATATGAAATCTGAAACAGACTTTATTTTTGCATCCACAGATCGATAGAAGTGACTGGAAACTTAATACAGGTTACATATAGATCAGTAGAGTTGTTATTTTTATAATAGTGGAACTGCTTATGGTGCTTCGGGGTAGATGAAATCAGGTACTACTATTCCAACAAGATTAAAATCCTAATTAGATACTAGAAGACTAGAAATACCTGTCAAGAATTGCCTGAAAAGATGCTCTTCCACAAAAAATCAAGATATGGTACCATGGATGCTCTGCAAAAAGAAACTTCACAGTGTGCATTGGGTCCCCTAAATGCCATTGGGCACAGTTCTAATCCCAGGCCTGCAAAGAGCATTCAGAGATGGCAGGACATGGTATTCAGGTGCAAATGTCCATGGGAATACAGACTGCCATGAATATTCAGCTTGTTTTTCCTTTCTGCAGGCTTTCTTTGGAGTGCACTGCCATTCATAGAGCTGTGTGCAGACACAACAGAAGGAATCAGGCTCTATAATGGGAATTTCTTAACTTCATCAGGCTTCTTAGATTGTTTTTGTATACTCACTCATCTTTGTTATCAGTTTGTGTTGATGCTGCTTTGCATACTGACAACCAATCCAGCTCATGGCTGAGATAAGGTTTCACAAAGGTCCACAAGTGAATCAGTAAAACATTGTTTCTTACCTGTCTCTCTGAATCAAGGCTTTAAGGCCCAAGGATCTAGCCCCCCAAGTTATCTAAGGTGTGCAGAGCCACTGTTGCTTCTGGAAATGGGGTTAACTATTACCTCTTGCTTTAGTGAGGAACTGCTTGCATAAATGCGTCCAAAACTAAGCCACTAAGGTTTTTGCAGGAAGCCTGTGACAGAAGATTTGGAACAAATTTGAGTGCCTCTTCACTCCACTGTTCCTTCCCTTGCCCAGTTCCACAATAAAATATTTTTCAAGTTATAGACATCTTGGATATCACAGAATTATAGAATCACTTGGGTAGGAAAAGATCTCCAAGATCATCAAGTCCAACCATTAACCCAGCCTTGCCAAGTCCACCACTAAGCATTGTCCCCATATCCCACATCTGCCCATCCTTTAAATACCTCCAGGGATGGTGACTCAACCACTTTCCTGGGCAGCCTGTTCCAAAGCTTGACAGCCCTTTGGGGGAAGAAATATTTCCTAATATCCAACCTAAACCTTCCCTGACACAACTTGAGGCCATTTCCTCTCATCCTGCCACTTGTTACCTGCAAGAAGAGGCCAACCCCCACCTCACTGCACCCTCCTTTCAGGTCATAGCTCCCTCAGCCACTGCTCAAAAAACTTGTGCTCCAGACCCTTCACCAGCTTTGTTGTCCTTGTTTAGACACACTCCAGTGCCTCAATGATTTCTAGACAAAAGTGCAAAGGATTAGGGAGAGATCTCAGATGTACAGTGGCAGACCTTTCCTTTTCTCGGGTGCTTTATGTAAGCTCTCTTTTCAGAGATCTTGGTGGCTTGAATGTTGAATTTTTGTGTGTTGAGTATTTGTAACAACAAAGAGTTGGAAGTACCAATTCCCACCTCATCTGGCTTGCAGAAGAGCCCTTTATTATTTTCTTTCTTTTTAGTTTCCCCATCCGGACATTTTAGCTTTTGCTTGCTCCTTTTCTAGCTCTGTATTGGACCTAAGAAAGCTCACCTGATCTGGCTGCCAAGATGAGTCAGCAGAAGAGCTCTTCATGCCTCCACATAGTCCAAACATCTGACACTTCCTGGGAAGAGGAATAGTTTCTCAGACACTGGAATTTCCTTTGCTGTAGTCAAGAGAGGTGGGCTGGGGATTAAATGAGATTGAAAGAACATTCTCGTGGGGAGTCAACTGCTAAAATGCCAGAAATTCAGTGTGAAGTGCATAAATAACACTAAGGTCACTGTTCCTTAATTCCAGAACATGTCAAGAAAAGAGTTTATACCTTTATGTATATGTATTTAGGTTGCATTGTGCCTGCAATTTAGTTCAAGATAATACAGGGAGAGCAAAAATAGAAGCCAAGTCACATCCATGGAAAACTCTGGCACGTTTAGCAGACAAGACACTTCCTAGCTTCAGGAAACATGAAGACTTGAGTCATTTTTCTTGGATGTGCTCATTATATTGGCAAGCAGTACATGTTAAAATCCCCATTGTTGAGAAATCTAAATTCCCTTTTGACTTAAAATATCTGTACTCAGTATAGGAGGGCTTATGACCTTTTCATAAGTGAAAAAGTGTTACACTGAATAAAGATTGCAGTAGTTCAGTGAGGATTTTGTGTGGAAAAAGTGCTGCTCTTGGCCTAAGTAAACACTGGCAAAATCGAGATAAGCTGGTGGAAAAGGCATTTTTCATGCAAGTTGGTAGCTTGCTCCAGACAAAGTCATCTTTTCCTGTGTGTAGGGTGGAAATAGTGCTTCCTGCTTTGGAGGGACGTCAGGAGAACACATGGAAGGAAGGTGAGGCAGCCAAGGCCATGTTCAGACTGCTTGTACCCTAATGCCTGTCACAACTCCATCTCTCCATTGTCTGAGAAATCAAGTCTGAGCAGTCTGAGTCACTCATGACTAATTTGAATGTAGTAGTTATAACTCCTAAATTAAGCTTCCTGAGTAGGGAGTGTGAACACACCTTCAGATGTTACAGTAAAGGGAGGGCCATCTAATTACCTTAAGAGTCTGT
Source organism: Atrichornis clamosus (assembly GCA_013400975.1). Classification (NCBI taxonomy): domain Eukaryota; kingdom Metazoa; phylum Chordata; class Aves; order Passeriformes; family Menuridae; genus Atrichornis; species Atrichornis clamosus. Next base: position 27,601 of record WBMZ01009101.1, on the reverse strand, counting down.
ATTTTCCCAGAGATTTCTTTAGGAGAGGATTGGGCTGCTTATAGCCCATTTCTTCACTTCTCACGCAATTCATAATCTTTTTTGCATCTGCTCTAAAGGCCCATTTTCCCACTAGTATTAAAATAAGCGATTCCCCAGCCATTTATTTGTTGCAGGCTGGCAATTCCCAAATTCTGGGAAACTTTGTCTCTACTTTAAAAGCAATAGTCAACATAGTCCTGTCAGCTAAAGTCCCTGTGGGAGATGCATGTCATGCAGCAAAAGATCTCTGCTGATGCTGCTTGAATTATTTCCTCAGACAGAGTGAACAGTAGTGACAGATGGCCCTTTCTCCTTTTCTCCATGTATTGCTGGAGCTTTTACTTGCACAGCCATGCTGTTTGGGATAAGGAAGCAAACAGAGCTGCCTGGAGGCTTCTCAATAGCATCAGTACCTTGAAAGGTGGGGCTCCTGGGAGAGGAGCCAGAGCCAGCCAGAGCTGGATCAAACAGTGAGGGGCAAAACCAAAATCCCCTGCATTTGCTGCATTTGTGGTGGGGTGGGAAAGAAGGAGTCAGTGACTGTGGCTGGTGGGAAAGCACACCTCGCCCACACCAGCAGGGCTCTGGTAGAACTCTAACCTAAGTATTTTGTCCCCGGTCACACAGAAAGTCTGAATCAGGTGAACCAGGCCAACTCTGTCCGTGAGGAGAGGGAAGGGCTGATAACCCCAGCTATCACAGCCGTGCAAGTGGGAAGGAGCTTCGGGGCTAGTGAGTGTTAAACTGTCAAAAACATTTCTTGTAGCTGCACCACTGCTCACTGCATTCAGGAGGGTGTTACACTGCTAAAAAGAAAATAAATGCAGTTTTACTGAAATAGCTCTGTGCTCGCTAGACATGCTTTTCAGGATAGCACACTGTTATTCCAGAGCTGATAAAGTCACCCTGTCATGCAGATAGCCTTAAAGCTGCTGCTGTTCATTCTTTTCTGTAGAATGGCAATCATAATATTTCTGTTCCCTCACCCTCTGTCTTCGTCCTAAGAGCCAGGGATGTCAGATCCATCCTGGGGAAACAGTCAGATCCCCCAGGTTTGGCTGTCAATTCAGCTCTGCATCCATCGCTCCACAATGAGCCTCCCACTGCCGGGTGGTTGTGGGGGAAGGTAGACTGTGACCTTGTGTAGAAATGAACTGCTTAGCTGTGCCTTATTGTCAGTGCCTGATTGTTGCTTTCAGGATTGGTCTATAAGAAAGTTCCCTTTTAGAGCCATCTCTGTTTCTGCCCTTTGTTTCTCTTCCTTCCTTATTTTCCTGCCTCTGAATGTAGCGACGCACATGATTTATACCAGTGCAAACGCTGTTGCATTGATGTGGAAGGATCTGCAGCTGCTGGTGTTAGCTTGACTGGGGAATTGCTCAGTGGCTTGGACTCCTCCTAGAGCCTGGAGTCATTCTGCAACAAGACTAAGTTAAGTGGCAGAGGTCGCTGCCCATGTCCTCTCTTGGGCTGCATGATCTTGTCCTCGTATGGAGTTGTGCTGGCCTGCAGCCAGACTACACTTCTTTGTGTCCACGTGCTCCAGAAAACATATCTAACACATTCTCCCAGTTAGCTCGATGCCCTGCCTATTCACGGTGCTTGCTTTCACCCGAGTCTGTTTGCTTTATCTTCTGAGGAGAGGAATAAGCACAAATCCTGATCTCTCACCCAGTTGCTTTGACCATCTACAAAGATGTCACCATTGCAGTGACTGAGCAGAGCTGTACCTAGATGGCACCTAGAGAACAACAAGCAGGATGAGTCAAAGCTGGCCTGCAAGAAGCCTGAGAACAAAGCCCTGATCCAGGCACAGCTGGCCTCCCAGCCCCTCCCTCCTAGCCCCTTGTGCCCAGTGTGGGCTGCCTTTCCCTTATTTTCCCTCACACATGTTCCCAGTCACACCAGGTTAAAGTGAGGACAGCTTGCTCTAGAAACATGGTTACACAAATCCAGGCATGCCATGGCTATGTCACGAAGCACATGATGTATTCTGATCCCATGAAGAGTGCATTTACACAACAGCATAAACCAGTAGTTAATAAAACTCTAGACACAGTTTCTGTTCAGTATGTCTCATTATGGCCTTTTATTGTTTTAAACAGGAGAAATTCAGCAAGGCTTTTAATTTTCAATCTGTATGAGTTTGAAAAGCTGCCCTTTATCAGCAGCCTTTATCTGTGCTCTCTCCCAATCTGTTACCCAAACCCATATTGCAGCAAGACACCAAATCCTGAAAGCAGTGCCCCACACAGCACAATGTTGAGACACTAAAAATTAATTTGATAATTGCCTAAAATGCATTGCAAACCAGCATTAATTGCACCATGAAACCAGATGGCATGGCAGTGGTGGAAGCCACCACTGCAGTACCTAAGGAGCAAGAGTGTCCCAAAAATCTCAGAGTTCATTCGTGGGACAGCTCTGAAGTTTAAGGACTTCTCCCTAAGTTATTCTTTGGTTCCTCCCCAGATTATGTAACCATGATATGTTAACTCCTCTTGTCAATTGGCCATTGGCCTCCCCGCCCCTGTTCTGGAAAGTTCTCCCTTGTTCGGCACCCCATTGGCTCTGGCTCCCTTTCTCCTCCCCTCTCCTCTCCCGATTGGTTTGCCCCATATCACCCCACCTTATCTCCGCCCCTGGACCCTCTGTTGATTGGACCCTGATGCTCTCTCCACCCGTTGTTATCCTGGTATATAATCCTGTGTAAAACCCAGTTTCTTGTTCTTCATCCCTGGATTTCTTCAACTGTGGACCCTTCATTAAACCTCGGAACTCCAAACAAAGAACCCCTCCCTCCTCTTTATCTTCGCCGCGAGCTTGGACAGTGTGTGTGCGTGTGTGCCTGCCTGCAGACACCTAGCAGGGTGTGTCTGGGTGTGTGCGAAGGGATTAGCGAATCCCGCAGGAGCGGCGCGACAAGGGATGCTTCCTGGAAGGTCGCAGCACCTGAACCTCGTGACCCCACACTGTTCCAGCCTACCAAAGGCGCTAGCGACAAGATGGTGCCATGAGACAATGGTTGGTTGATGCCAGCTAGAGTCTGTAGCAAACAACTGGCAGCAAGACTGCCTTTTCCTCTTTCCCAGGTTGGAAAACTTGGGAAAGACACCTGGAGTGTCAGGGGGTGCTACTCCCCTGAGTAAGGGTATTTGTTGAGTCACCCCTAGCCTGCAGTAGGAAAGGAAAGGGACTATAGCACTTGTGCAGTAATTTCAGGGTCTTTGGAAAGACTCTAGAAATAGTCACATCATTGGCTTAAAAGTCCACATTGGCACCAGTAAGGGTGTTCATGCTCATCCTCTTCCTTGTGCTGGCACCAGCCTTCCATAAAATCTCATTACCTGTCCTGACCAGGGAAAAGATCCAGCTGCAAAACACTGGGGAAAAAGTATGACCAGTAGTTATGTTGGCTCTGAGGGGAATGAGGAAAAAAACCCCTCTTCTTTTTCTAGATAGAAGCCTAAAGTCCTGTCTATATATTGCTTTTCTATTGAAGATTCAAGAATCAAGAAAAAGGCAAGAGGGTTTGGGAAGAGGCTGGAATTTTCCTCTGAAACACAGAGGTGTAATTCAGGATTGCATGTACAGATACTTTGACATAATAATGTACTTTCCCCTTTTTCATGGACATAAGATACATTACTAAAACTTTTTGGATGGAATATCTGCTTCCACACCTTCCAAGGAAAGAAAGAGGCTTAGAGATTACGCAGGACTGGAAGAAAGGAGTGAGGAAGCAAGGTCCTACAGTTGAAGTAATTTTGCTATTCAATCTACTGAGAAAGTAAAAAGTTCTTAATTCCTATTTCAAGAAGCCACATATTTCCTCAAGAACAGGAGTAGGGTCAAGCTGCCGGCCATGCAGACCTGCAGAGCTCCTGGGGTAGGACAAGTAATGCATCCATCTGTCTTGTAAACCACATAAAACTAGCTCTTCTTCACTGATAAGTATCTGTTTTTTTCAATGCATAAGTGGAAACAAACTAAAAACCAAAAAGAGATGTAAACACAAGGTGCAATTGCATCCTTTTGAGAACTTGCATCCAAGAATCCTCAAAGAGCTGGCTGATGTCATTGTGAAGGCTCTCATCCCAGGCCCTGTGCTCTTCAACATCTTCATAAATGACTTGGATACAGGTCTGTAAAGGATATTAAGTTTGCTGACAACACTAAATTGGGAGGAGCTGTTGACTCCCTTGAGGGCAGAGAAGCCCTGCAGAGAGACCTCGATGAATTAGAGGACTGGGCAATCACCAACCATATGAAGTTCAACAAGGGAAAGTGCTGGATTCTGCACCTGGAATGGGGCAACCCTGGGTGTGTGTACAGACTGAGGAATGAGATGCTGGAGTGCAGTGCTGTGGAAAAGACCTGGGGGTCCTGGTTGATGGCAAGTTGCATGTGAGTCAGCAGAGCCCTGGCAGCCAGGAGGGCCAACCCTGTCCTGGGATGCATCAGGCTCAGCATCCACAGCCAGGCAAGGGAGGGGATTTTCCTGCTCTGCTCTACACTGGAGTGGCCTCACCTCGAGTGCTGGGGGCAGTTTTGGGTGCCACAATATGAGAAAGACATCAAACTATGAGAGAGTGTCCAAAGGAGGGCAATGAGGATGGTGAAGGGCCTTGAGGGGGAAAACTCATGAGAAGCAGCTGAGGTCACTTGGTCTGTTCAGCCTGGAGAAGAGGAGAGTGAGGGGAGACCTCATTGCAGTTACAACTTCCTCCTGAGGGGAAGAGGAGGGGCAGGCACTGATCTCTGCTCTGTGGTACCCAGTGACAGGATCCGAAGGAATGGCCTGAAGTTGTGTCACAGGAGGTTTAGGTTGGATATTAGAAAAATGTTCTTCACCCAGAGGGTGGTTGGGCAGTGAAACACACTCCCCAGGGAAGTGGTCACAGCACCAAGCCTGCCAGAGCTCAAGAAGCATTTGAACAATACTCTCAGGCACATGGTCCTGTGCAGGGCCAGGAGTTGGACTTGATGATCCTGATGAGTCCCTTCCAACTCAGCATGGTCTGTGATTCTGTGAATCTATGATTAGTTGTAGCAAAAAGCTTATTTAAACTTGGAACCAAAACTGATTATAAATTTTTTCGGTACAGTCTGAACACTGGGGCTGTGCAGGATAAGTGATGATCCAGCTCTGTGGACCACCTTCAGTCGTGTAGCTAGGAAGGAGCTGATCTTGGTAATGAATTTCTGGATCCAACAGAGCCACCTGTACAATGACACCAAGCCTTTCCCCTGCAGTGCAGGGAGAGGCCAGCCTGGGAGTTAGCTGAAATATGAGTCCTCATGCCAGCTTCATGAGGGAGTAGTGAGTGACAGCAATGAGCAGGGACTTGCTTCTCCTCCAGCAGTTTGCTACTACATGAGGCTGCTGCAGCAGACAAATCGCATCAGGCCCGAGGTTCATCTGTTCTTCAGGCACTGCTCCTCCCAGACACACCTTCCTCTGTGGCATCTCCTTGTGGGGCCACAGCAACATGCCCTTCCCGGCATAAAGGCATTATTCTTAATATTTAATAGTCATAAATGTTATTGCATATAGGTACATTGTGCCGTTTGGATATGTCACTGTTGAAATAATTTCTAATGCCCTTAATGTTAACGAATAAAAAAACCTCTCTTTTTTTTTAATTGCGGGAAACAAATAGCAATCCTGCTGCTTTCAGACAGGTTGTAAGACCTGCAAAATTAGCTACTAGCAACACTCTTTGCATTTGCAAAAGGCATTCCTGCTTTTTTTTCCAGTATATTCAAATGAATTTTTCTAATTGTGGTAACCCTTTTGTAAGTATCCCACAGTGTGGTAGTCCTACAGTGTGGCATTTTAGTCAGCAAGCTGTGGTGGGAGGTGTTCTGGGGAATAGGCTGTTTTGGGACAGGGTGACCTTCACCACCAGATTTTTAGATGACCCTAATAAAAAACGTTTTAAAAACCTCTGTAAATTAAATGAGCTAATGCAGCAGTCCGCAGGAGACGATGGACTTACAGTCAGATGGGAACAAAGGCCACATGAGAGGAAATTCAACTAAGAGGGTGCTAATTTGCACCTATAAACTACAAAAGCAGCTAGGATTGAATTCCCTACTCCTCTTTGGACATAAAGACACGAGAAAAAATTTGTAGCAATAGTGGTTTAACCACCCTTCAAGAAAGGCTCTTGGGGGAAACTGAACAAGGGCAGGGAGAGAAGAGGAGAGCCACGGTTTGAGTCCAGCAGCAGCACCAAGAAATCTGGCTACAGATGCCCAGAAAGGTGCTACTGTTTCTGCTTTCACTCCCACCAACACTGTGGTGGTGCAGCTGCTGGTAGTGGCAGAGTCTGTTTCTGCTCCAGTGATGAAATAGCACATAATCAGTGAGGAAACTTTCTAAAATTCCAGTCTACTTCTACTTTTTTTTTTTTTTTTTTTAATTGTGGTTGCTCTCTAATACACCATAAGCATGCCAGCCTTTCCAGGGAGCATGCCCAGTGAATGGAGTTGATGTTAATCTTAAGTGATACATTCCTGGGTGTGCTGCAGCCTTCACACCAGCATTTTGCTTGGAAAGGAGCAGGGCATTTGAGAGAGGGTCAAGCTGCAGCCTGCCCCAACCCTTCACAAAGCTCAGAGGACTTGTGGTGCTGCAATTCTTACCAGTGATCTGTAGGCTGGCTCAACAGCTCCTCATCCCTCTTGAAATCTGACTCATCATATCAGTCCTTTCCATTTTTCCTTGAGAGATTCCCTGTAACTGCTTCAGAGCTTTGATGCAAACACCTTTGTTTGAAACAGAAAATGACAGCAGCAGATGCCTTCATAGACAGCAAAAGGCTTGAAGAAGGGCAGAGTAAATAAACAGCAAAAATTAAATATATAATATTGCCACACAGAGAGGAGCTTTCTCTTCAAAATGAAGCAATTAACATGTACAGACTCATTCTGCTGGGCTGGGAGGAAGCAGGAGGCACGTTATTTAAACAAATTGCCATGTAGCCTGTGATTATCATTAGGATTCATTCAAACCCAGGCATTCAGTAAAGCTTCTGCTCTGCGGCTGGCTCTGTGCTGCCTCTCTATCAGTACCTATTGTTTCATAATCTCACCATACTCGACGCTTTTTTTATCCCAACCAAGTCTGCCTTGTTTATTACCCTCCCCACTGGCTAAGCCGGAGCACATTAACAATGCGGGGTTTCATTCGGCTCTTTTTCTCGTGTTAGCTGAAAGAGGGATGTCTTCTCCCCTAATTGCAGAGGATCTCTTCAGCTTTGCATTTTCTGTATTGAAGCTTGTTTAGGGGAAGGCGCGGGGCTATACATAAACCTGAGAACTCACTGGCAGGGTAGATAATTGCTCTTTCCCTCCAAGCCCTCCTAAACAGCTCTGCACAGCCACGCTTCTGCATGGCAGATGGGAACCTCGCACGTGGCACAGCAGCCACAGGCTCTCTCCCTCCGTCCCAGCCAGATGGTTTCCCTCTGCTCACAGCAGCACAGCTCAGGTGGGCCCTCCAGGACTAGATCTGGCCCTTCCTGGCCATGCTCTGCACAGGGGCCGACCCCATGTGGGGTCTGCAGTTGAACGGGACAAGGATGTGCTGCCAAGGGTGCCCTTTGCACAGACACCACCACTGCAAGCTTCCCACGGGGAAGGGAATCACTTTGAGGTGATTCCATGTCTCCTTGTGAGAAGAGGGGGCTTATCACAAATATTTCCAGGTTTTTAATTTTTTTTCTCCCTCTGTTCTGATCCAGAACATCTTTTTGTTGCTTTAAGAGCATTGGCCTGACTGAGGAGGAATCCTGCTTTCTAGATTCCAGGGGGAGCAGCCTGGTTATCTCCAAGCAGCCCCAAACCTTGCATGGCCACTTTTCCCTTGGCACATCTACGAAGTCCCCTGTGCCCACAGTGTCCTGTGGCAGGTGGGCTGTAGCACCAGGAATCCATCCCTGCCCAAGCCTCGGCATGCTCAAATCTCCCTTGGCATCTTCCCTCACCCTTTCCCTGCTTCATGAATGTCTGTGCCTCCCAGCATGTGTCGAGCACATCCAGCACCTGGGCCACCCCACTGGACAGACACACAGACTCACCTTCGCTCACCTCTCTCCTTCTGCCAGGAACACACTCAAAACCACCCGTCCCTTCTGCAGAGAGCTGGCTCCCTCTTCCACAAACCTCTGCCTCTGTCCTATCAAAACCTCAAAACAACGTTTACAGGAGGAATTTGGAGCATCACTCAGGGTGGATTAATCCAATCGGAGCTGGGCTGTGTTTTCCCGTTCTGCATGCCGTGTTTCAAAGATGCACTGTCACAGTGTCAACGCCTCTCCACCCACAACTTAAAGGAAGGTGCAACACTTGGTGCATAAAATACAAGAGGTACCACAGACAAATACATATTTCATATATCATGAGTCCATATAAACAAAATCTATATGAATTATATAAATCTATATATACACATGTAGAGCATTTCTATATGGAGCAGATATTAATACTACATAATAAACACAAATCTATATTTCTATGCTATGTTTATATATTTACATTTATAAAGATATATTGTGTCTATGCAATGTACTTGAGCCTCTGCTTTTAGCTCAAATAAGACATTTTTCAGATTAATGTTTTCACATATGTCTGAGAAGAGAAGCCTGTGCCCAGAGGCAGATGCCTGTTATTCAGGTACTGCACATGGGAATGGATTGGGGGTCTCAGAGAAGCTTAAGCACAATGAGTCAGGAGACCTTTAGCAAGCACAGGCTTAGGGCTTTGCTTTAAACTGCGCCCCTTATGTGAGAGAAGAAGGTGCTTCCTCAGCTCACACCCTTGCTGCTGTCTGAAGCTGTTCCTCTGCAGCTTAGGGAAACCTTCTGGTAGCCCAGACATAGCCATGACAGGAGAAGGACCATGTTCAGTGGCACAAGAAACTATGCTCAGCACAATGAACCATCACCCAAAGCAGGCCTCCAGCAGCACCTATCGAGGGTGGACTCGGCTGGGCTGCAGGTCGCTGGCTCTTGATGCTTCTGCTTTTTAGGTGTGGCGTGCATTGATGCCATGTCCACAGGTCTGAACCCTCTCCAAGCTTCAGTAGCAGCTTGCACAGGATTTTGAGGTTCACAACTCTGGATTTAGGCTCAGCAACTGTGGGCTGGGTAAACCACAGCCACTAAATCCTCCTCTGGATGAGGACCTTGTTGTGGTGCACCCTAAAAGATACTTTTCCACTGCAAAACAAGGACCCTGAAGGGACTTGGGATTGTGTGCAGCATGGCACCTGGAGAAAAGGAGGCTTGGGGGAGGCCTTGCCACTCTCTACAACTACCTGAAAGGAGCGTGTGGTGGGGTGGGGGTTGATCCCTTCTCCCAAGCAACTAGTGAAGGACAAGAGGAAATGGCCTCAAGTTGGGGGGAGGTTTAGGTTGGATACTAGGAAAAATTTATTTCCCAAAAAGGTGGTCAAGCATTGGAACAGACTATCCAGGGAAGTGGTGGAGTCACAATTCCTGAAAATATTTAAAAGACGTGCAGATGTGGCACTTACGGACATGGATTAGTGATGGACTTGGTAGTATTGGATCAACAGTTGGACTCAATGATTTTAGAGGTCTTTTTCAACATGAACAGTTCTGTGATTCTATGTGCTTACCTGTGTAAAATCAGAAAAAATGCTGAGTTGTAAGAAGCAAAAATAAATCCAGATATCTAAGAAGGGTTTTTACCTTCAGTTTGAGCCTTGAGAGGGCAGCGATGTGTGCCAACCTTGCCTTCCTATCCTGAGGCTGCTGCAGTCAGTACAGGCAGGTGAAGCCCCTAAACAGAGTGAGAGAGGAAAATGCAAGAATCAAAATAGAAGCGTTCTGAAATTTCTGCTTTCTGAAGCATGCAGACATACTGACAAGGACGTCTAAAGTCTGTACTCTGTCCAGAACAGAAAGTCACAATAAAATGCTAACAAAAGTGTCTTATCATCACTGAATGTTGTTCTGCCCACTCCATATTTTCTTATTTTTATCCCTTGTGAATTTTGAAGTTAATTTCCATATTTTCTGAAATTTCTATGCATCATCTGTAACTGAATTTCACAGCAATTAACTCCTCAGGACAAATCAATTGTGTGAGGGAAGCCTGAGAAATAAGCTCAGGGCATTCCTGAAGATGAACATTGAACAGCTAATGATTAGTCATAATATGCATAATAATGAGGATGGTGATGGCCGTTTGAAGACTAACATATGGCAAATGATAGTGTAAATGTTCTTCACTCAGCCTTTTTGCTTTTTCTCTTGATACTTGTTTTGCTTCTTGGAATGTTAATATTGAGAAAGAATTAACTAACAGTTTAAATTACAACTCTATCAGTGTAAAAGTGTTGTGTTGCTGCAATTTGAATGTGAAAAAGATACAAATAACTTCCTAGCTAGTTATTTTAAAATATTTAAAGTAAAATAGTAAACAGGTATTAAATCAAACACTCCAGTACTGATTGATGTTAGCTTTTCCAGACTTGAAGAGATTTTTCTTCCTCGGATGAAATGAGCACTGCAGTGTGGTGTTGCTGAAAAGGGGGCTGACTACAGTTCCTTTGGCACAATTGATGTCACCTGAGTTCAGCTTTCCGTTTCCCAAACAACTTGTGCAGTCTCAGCTCCCGCAAGGCCACAGCCCAACACCTTTCTTGGGGCCAGCTGGCTCTTGGTGTGAAACCCACAGCCCTACACGTGCAGCGATGCTCCTCGTACTTGCACAAACCTGTCGGAGCTCACCCAACCCGACAGCTCGTGACCTGGCGTGACCCATCACGTTATTTCAGTGAATCCATGTTTTCCCATAAGACTTGAGCTCTGCCCATCATCTCCCTTTCTAGCAGGCCACAGCAGTGCCCTTTGGGGACAGCCCAACATGGCACATCCCTGGCTACTGTTTTGGTCCAAACCTGGCTGCCGCAGAGGGTTGGCCCTCTTCCCTGGCACACTGAAGAGGACAAGACAGCACTGTAGATCCTTAGGATGGAGGTTCCTAGCTCTGGGGCATTGCTCTATTGCATCCAAATAAGTGTAGTTGGGACAGGATGGGGGGACAGGCCACAGGAACAGGCAAGGCGGTGCAGGGCAGTAGCTAGTACTGGGTGCCTCCCATAAGCATCAGCCAGGCAGGAATTGCTTCAGGCTGTGTGATGGCAGAGGCTTTGGAACCTCCTCCAGCTTAAACCAGATTCACCTTCTTCAGCACAAGCCTAATGGGATTGTGAGCAGTTAAATCCCTGTGACTTTCTCAGACAGAGTAATTTTACACAACCGTGCCCTCTCCTCCTCCCTTCTACCCCACAGCCTTAAGACTGTATCGTTTTCTTTCATTTCAACTTGGGTTTACTCAAAATAAAAACAATTACTTTCTAGCCAGTTTAAACAATTGTCAAATAACCTGCTGTGGCCAGGCAGAGGGGAAAAGTGTGAGGGAAAAATACCCTGCCTTCCCCTGCCAAGTCACCTTCCAAAGCAATATCTGCTCCTCCAGCCGATTACAGGTGTCAGGTTGCCTCAGGATCTCTTGGTGATTTTATAGAATGATCCATCAAGGAAACACATTACACAACTCCGAGCTAATGGGTTTATCCAGGCAGCTGACAGATACATGCATGCAGAGATACAGCCTGGGCCATGGCCCCCCTTCTGGTGGTGGGGTGACTTTGCTGGAGACCTGGGATGGGCTTCATGGACCATGTCCTGCCTGGTGCCTGGACAGAGGCACCAGTGCTCACAGGGAGAAAACTTGAGAGGAGAAGGTAATGCTTTTTAGGGCAGCATCCGAGAAAGGATGTTAATCCCTGGCAGGGTGGAAACCTGGAGAAGATCCTTTTATTTTGGGTAAGCCACAAGTTCGTTCTCAGTTTACTGAAGATAAGAGATAGCATATAGTTATCAAGATAGGGTAAACCAGTGTGATTTTGCATAACATCATTATTTATCACCCAAAGAAGAGGCACAAAAATACAGTAGCTTTTCCCTGCTTTCTTTCCCAGACACCCTCATGTTTGCTGTGCACCAGAAACAAGTCCTGCCTTCCATTGTCTTCCATGAGATTAGCTCAGCTGGTTGTAGCATGGCACTAAGAATGCCAAGGTTGTGGGTTTGATCCCCATATAGGCCACTCACTTCAGAGTTGGACTCACTGATCCTTGTGGGTCCCTTCCAAGTCAGAATATTCTGTAACGCTGTGGGCCCACCTAGAATCCGACGTTGTCAGCAGTTTGCCGTGCCTGTCACCAGGAGACACTCGGTGCACCGACACAGTCGCGCTGTTGCGAAACCGCTTTGGTGTGTAATTCAGCAAGCGTCGCTGCTTGTTTAACCTTTTCGTTCTGTGTTGCGCCAGGAGCCACGAAGAATTTTAAGAGGATGACTCGCATCCCTCAGCAATTTCCAAGGGCACTGTCTTCTCTTTAAAATAGTGGGTTTGTGATTCATGGCAAATAGTTTTGTGTTTCATATGTGCTTTTCTGCTGGGTCAAGGATATTTAAAAAGTCTTTGACCCCAGAGTATGTGTGTCTGTGTTAAGAGGCTGAAGGTGATGGGCACAGCCCATACCACCCACACTCCTTGCTCAGGCAGGCTGGCAGTGGCTAAGAGACTATTTAATCTTTAATCTTCCTACTTTCTCCCCGGTTTAAATCAATACCAAAAGCAGAGGGGATACTCGTGTGATTTGACTTAAATCTGCTTCCGATCTGAGTAAGCTGAGTTGAGATCAGGTGGTTTTATGCCAGAGCATGTGATTTCTTACATATAACCCCCATCATTTCAAGGAGAAGTTGGAGAAAGGAAAGGTAGGCAAGGGAAAAGCAACAGCACTTACAAAGCTATTCCCATATTTCCTGGGGAAAATTTCTATGGGGATCCATCAGAGTGGTCCATAAAAAAGCCCACGCCAGCCAAATTCACCATGAAGAGACCCAAGTGCAACAAAACCAGTCGCCCATGCCCTTTACGAGACCCTTGCCTGCTAAATCTAAAGACCAAAGAAGATGCTTGGAAAATTAATTACTTGCTTCCTAATTGGGTTCTTTGCACTCCCCTGTGCTGTCTTCCTGCTGCTCGAGAAGCGATTTGTAGGACCAGAGCATGAGTTTGCTGAATTCTGCAAACAAAACACTGTAGATGAGAATGGCAACTGTGTGGGGTCTGCCAAGGTGACAAAAAAGGGTTCCTGGTGTCACCAAGATCACGGCAGATCAAGGAGCAGAGCAGACACTGTGCCTGCAGAGACAAAATGTAATTAAAACCCATGGGGCAGTGTTCAGAAAGGGACTGACACAGCATTACCCATTATTTTTAAGGGTACGTAGGAAAGGAAAGGTGGTAGCCAGTTTAGGTCTGAAGCAGTCCAGCTTGTGGCCCCTGCTTCATTAGCAGCAGGCATCTGCTGTGGGTCACTTCCCCATTTTTTGGCTTCTCACAGGTGAATTAAAAAGCATTGCCTTGAGCCATGGGCAGGGCTGGCACCCTGGGAAATCACTGCTGTAATAGACTGGTTTGGACCTGTGCTTGTCACAGTTATCCAGGTTGCTGCTGGTGTTTCACATGCCCATCACTGTGGCATCTTTCATCACTGTGACTGGCCTTTGCAGAAGTCTCCTGCCAATCTGCCAGAAATGCAACCTGGGTAGCAATTAAGGAGAGGTGATGAAAGGCATCTGCCCTCTAATTCATTGTTTCACTTCTTGACATCCTTTTGGGGAGTGAACTGAAATGTAGATGCTAAATAGTACTCTCTATGAGGGATTTATTACTATTTTAACACTATAAGTAATTTCCAAAAACTATAGCCCCAAATAACATGTGTATATTGGTCAAATATATCTAAGAGGTGAAGTTTTAAAGTAGCTGCATTTGTTTTCCTGCATTGCATTTCTACTAGATTTAAAAAATGTACCCAGGTTTCACTCTCTCCACACCAATACCAGTTTCTAATGACCTGCACAGAAATCTTATAATTTCTGTCTTAACTGTTAAATGTGAAATGTAAAAGGAAGGTGAAGAGTGAATGGTCTTCTTTCCATCTCATAATCCGCAAGGATTTCCCCTCCAGCTTTAGGACCCAAATGTATATTCCCAGTGTTTGATACCACTCAAAAATGTAACTGTAATTAATAGCAAACCACCACCAGCACCTCACAAGAGTCCGAACAGAACCCCAAACATATTAGCTACCAAACCAGGGATTTACATCTAACTGCATCTCAATCTTCTGAGCTCCTGTAGCAAGCAAAGGATGCTTATTCTGGCACTTCCCCAGAACAACCTACCAGATTTCAGATATTACAGCCATCAGTCAATGCAGGTTGAGCATATTTGGAGCAGAGACCCCCTGCACTGCTGTCATGGCTGTAGGATTAAATTAAAAAGCACAGTTATCTTTTGTAGCCTGGAGCACTGTTATCTCTACAAACACAAGGAAGCCCTATTCCTTTTACACTGACAGAGCAATGCCAGGGATTCACCAAGTATGCTCTATGCAATGCTGCTTAAGAAAAATTAAAATCTGTTTCACTGAGATAATTATCTGAGCTCTCACTTAATACCTGGAAGAAGAGAAATCTGGCAGGAATTTTGGTAGATCTGTCGCCGATTTTCTACCAGGGAAAAAATTCCCCATAGCCAGGAGGGAGGCTTTCAGTTTCTCTTCCATTTGGCCTCTCTCTTGTTTTAACATCAGCTTGCTGAGTGCTGACAAGGGACGTGGTGATGTGCAGCTCAGCATTCCATAAAGCGAGCAGCGTTCCCACTGAGGGGCAGGGGGGTCTGCCGTGGGGGTCTCTGAGGGGGGGCCCACCCAGCATTCCCTCCAGACAGAGGCCTCTGTCACTACTATTTCTCAAAGTGTCTGAAGAAGGCTTGCGGGGTTTTGGGGTTTACCGCTGTTGTTTTTCCTCACTGCTTGTATTTACCTTGGGAGCTTGGGAAATACTGAGCTGCGTTGCTTCAGGTTTGCTGGAGGGTTTCTTGGAGGCCCTGGTGGTTTCTTACGTAGTAGCTAGCTGAGGGCAGGAAAAACAGCCTGGGAAAAGAAAAAAAAGCCACAAACACTTCTCTCCCTTTTTCTCTTTTTCCGATGGATCAGTTCTCTGACCTGGTTCATGACAAGCCTGCCCATACTGGCACATGGCAGGGGACCTCGGGGAGCAGAACCAGCAGGAGGGATGCCAGCCCAAAAGGCAGCACCCCTCTCCTCACCTAAAAAAATTGATGTAAAATAGCAATTTCAGCTAAATTTTAGTAGCCACACCAGGCTGGCTGACACCCAGTTCAACTAAGCCAGATTTTACATCAACTGTGTTGAATCATCATAAAACTATCTGCAAACAATTGCTTAGAAAAGGCTCCCTCCCCTCTCAATTACTCCACACTCACATTTTTTATTCGTGCTATGTTGTCATCGTTGTGCTTTAGCTTAGAGCACTCATATTGCTTGAGGTTGCACTTTAAATCCACTGTGGTTTGAGACAAGCAGTGAAGTAGGAACTACAGCACTCCTTATTAGTTTTCTTTTGCCCATTTTTCCCTTCCTTCCTTCCTTCCTTCCTTCCTTCCTTCCTTCCTTCCTTCCTTCCATCCTTCCTTCCTTCCTTCTTCCTCCCTCCCTCCCTCCCTCCCTCCTTCCCCCATCCTCCCCTCTCCCCTTGCCTTGCCTATTATTTTCCTGCCTTTTTTTGCCTCTGCCTGCTTTTTCTTTTGCCTTGACTTTCTTCCCCCTGTTTGCCCTTTACTTCTCCCTTTTTCTTGCACTGGTAAAGAAAAGTTGAGAAATCACTCCTGGGCCTCACCCTGAAGAAAAAGCCAAACTCAGGATTGGTTTAGCTCAATTCCAGCTGCTGGAAAACAGAAGCTGGTGAATCTGTTTTACCAGTGTGTTGGATGTCCCTGCTTGGGATGACAGCATCCTTCGGTGTATGCTGGAGACAGGAATGGCAGTTATCTGCAGTAATGTGTTCCAGCTGCAGCCATATGCCCCATGCAGAGTTTGGCGTTAAAGGACCCCAATCTCCTCCAGCAGGGTCCTGGCAAGTCCAGTGCAGCACCTGGCCCCATCCTGGCCAGTGAGCCATGAGGCCTCAGTCTCCTCATCCAAGTCCCATGGGATGCTTGGGATGCCCTTGTTCCAGCTGGCCTGTGAGGGGCTGAGGACACTTGTATTTAAGCAAGCTCACTCACAGCTGGCAAGATGTCATCGTAGCGAGTCGTTGTTGTCACCCACTCTGCTGGTAGTGATAATAAAAAGAGACAATTTAGAGTTGTACAGCTCCAACTGAGAGCGTATCCCAGCTGCGTGTGCTTCTCAGCCATGCCATAGCTTTGCTCTGTGTTGTGCAGAGCTTGAAGTGCCTCAACCAGTGCGACATGAGGAGCTCCTGTCTGGAGCTCTGCAGCCTCCTCACTGCTCCCTGCCATGCTGCTGGGCTCTCTTGAATCCCCATGCAACTCATGTTGGTTTGTCTTATTGTCATGGCCCTGCACCTGCAAGCCCTGTCATGACAGTCTGCCATGAGAAGTGATGGGTACCAGTGTGAGAATCACCTTCCTTTTCCATTTCTTTTCCTATTCCTGGGCTGTTGCCCTCAGCTTATAGCAGAGAACCCGACAAAATCAGAATCAGATGACCATTTATAGAATCACATACTCATTTAGATTGGAAAAGAACTCTGAGTGGGTAAAAAAAAAAACCCCAAACCCCCATATATTTACCATGGGAAATTTGTCTGCAGAGAGCTGACAGATGTCACCAGAGAGGATACTTAGGGGAGGACACTTCTCTGGAGACCTCCTGTACCTTCTCCTCCCAGCTGGTCACAAGGGTGAGCTTTCCTTTCCCTTCTATTTCACTCCTTTCATTTTTTAATTTTTCCCCAAAAGTAGCTATTACGTCCGAAGCAAATGCATGTCACCAGCTACAGACCCTGTGAACAAATCTTTGTGCAGGTCCAACTGCCTCAATATCCTGCACACAACAACCTGGGGGAGGCTGCAAGCAGCTGAATACCAGCAAGCAGGTGAGCACTAATGGTAAACAGTGCCCAGCTTCCTGAGGGACTCAGTGATGCAGAGTTGGGTAACTCTGAGGGAGAGGAGGTCCATGTGTTACCTGGTGGCCTGCAGGAAGATCATCCAGGCACAGTCCTGCCACAGCACCCTCAAAGGACCAAATCAAGGTGCATCAGAACGGCAGAAAGCTGCGAGTAAAGAAACTGACTGTGTAGTTGATTCTTCCTTCATCGTACATTATCTTCAAACATTTAAGGCAGCATCAAAGATGAAAACAATATCTACATCAAAGATGCAAACAAATTGCCTTATGGGTTCCTGGTGCATGTACACCACATCAGGTATCATTAAAAAGTCGTTCAAGGGGTGAATGCAGATCTGCTTTAAAAAGCGACAATAAAAATGTCACTTCCTCACTTGACACACCTGACCAAGCAGAGCAGATCACTACGTGCACTTGGAAAATAGCTGTTTACTTTCATGACTGAAATGAAACCTTCTCCCCACAAGTACACACCCCTATGCTTAGCCTTATGCATACGTGGCATCTGGTTTATTCAGTCAAAATAGCTGTGCACATTGTTATTTTCAGGATTTGAGAAGCTATTGCCATGGGGACTGAAGATCCAAATAGATCCTGAGATCAGATCACAGGAGGTTTTAAAATAAAATTGCCACTTCTGCCAATAATCATGTGAAACCAGCTTCAACATGTAAGCACAGAGACTCACCACCTTGGTGACTGCTTACAGATCATAGTTACTGAAACAAGAAGGATATTCTATATTGTTCATAGCAGCCTGGTACCAAATGCTTTTTCAGAATTTAAATATGCAGAAATCTCTTCAAAGGAGCAGGAGATGGTGGTAGTAGTCAGCTGTAGTGGGTCAGTGTTGGTACCAGAACCATAACTACAGCTGAATTTTCTTCCATCAAGGAACACAAAGGGAAGTATCACTTGTTCCAGATTCACACAGAACTGCAGTTATCTCTGCAGGAAGACAAGCTATAACACAGAGAGAATAAATATAAATACGCATATATATATATAAAAATATATATTAACTTATACTGGAGTAGAAACCAGAACTTGTTTTGCAGAACAGAAGTTATTGGAATCTGCCTCTACTTCTGTTTAATCTCTGCAGTGAAGGAATCTCAAGCTGTGCTATCAGCTCTGGCAAATGAAGCGATGTCAGGGCAGGTTAATACTTGGATATGAGAATGCGAAAGAAAATCTGCCTTTCTAAGGATGCTGTAATCAGAGTTGCATTAACCAGGGGCAGAAACAGTCAGCTCTGTCTGGATGCAGGGAGGCACTGGTTGAACAACATGCACACAGCGTGCAAATGCACGTTGTGTTGCTGGGATCAAGGGGTGACAGGTGGTGGAGGTGGAACCAGGAGCCCCCCAGATCCACCTCAGTAAATCTTTGCCTTGTTTGTCATAATTATTTACATTAAATTGTCTTTGCTTACACAGAAAAAAAATCCTAATCTGAATTAGTGAAATCAAATCAAATCCTAGTGAAGGCTTTGGTGTCATTACAATTCCACTTTAAGATATTTCTGCCTTCCTTCAGGAGTGTAGATATAAGTCCTTCAGCTCTCACCAACTGTTTAGAAGAAAGAGTGTTTTGCTAACATGTACCAAAATCTGAAAGAGGTCTTCATGCTTTGTGATGCTGTCATGGGTTGACTCTAGCTGGACACCCGATGCCCACCAAGTCACTCTATTACTCTCACTTCTCAGCAGGATAGGGGTAGAAAAACAGGACAAAGGCTCATTGGTTAATGACAGGGAGGGATCACTCATCAATAACTGTTATGGGCAAAACAGACTCAACTCAAGGAAATTAATGTATTGCAAATCAAATCAGAGCAGGGCAATGAGAAATAAACCCAAATCTTTAGAAACCTCTCTCCTATGCCGCCCTTTTCCCAGGCTCAACTTCACACCTGATTTTCTTTATGTTTTTCCCCCCAGTAGCAGAGGGATATGGGAAATGGAAGCTGTGGTCAGTGTATCACACATTGTCTCTGATGCTCCTTCATCCTCAGGGGGAGGACTCCTCGCACTCTTCCCATGCACAGGTGTAGGGTCCCTCCCACAGAAGATAGTCCTTCACAAACTTCTCCAGCATGAGTCCTTTTTCATGAACTGCTCCATCGTGGTCCCTTCCATGGTGTACAGTTCTTCAAGAACAAAGTGCTCCAGTGTTGGTCCCCAAGGGGTCACAAGTCCTGCCAAGTTTGCTGGCAGGACTTATATGGACTCCACAGGTCCACAAGTCCTGTCAGGAGTCTCCTCCAGTGTGGGCTTCCCATGGAGCGACAGCCTCCTTTGGGCATCCAGCTGCTCCTGCATGTGGTCCTCCAAGGGCTGTGGGGCACAGCTGCCTCACCATGGTCTGCACCATGGGCTGCAGGAAAATCTCTCCTTCAACGCCTGGAGCACCTCCTTCCCCTCCTTCTTCACTGACCATGGTGTCTGCAGAGTTGTTCCTCTCCTGTATTCTCACTCTGCTCTCCACCTGCAGATTTCCAGGAGTTTTTACCCCTTCTCAAACCTGCTATCCCAGAGGTGCTTCCACCGTTGCTGCTGGGCTCAGACTTGGCCATTGTTGGGTCCTCCTTGCAGCCACCTGGCATTGGCTCTGCTGGACATGAGGCAAGCTTCTGGCAGCTTCTCACAGAAACCACCCCTGTAGCTCTCCTGCTACTGAAACCTTGCCATGGCAGCCCAGTACAGATGGTATGTGCTGGCTATTCACATCTGTGCTAGCTAAATACATCTGTCTATGGTTGATCAAACTGCCATTTCCCATCCATGTGTCAGCTAATGTGTATCACTCATCACCTCTTCAAAGCATCAGTGTCCCAGCACTGTGG
Organism: Atrichornis clamosus; assembly: GCA_013400975.1. Lineage (NCBI taxonomy): Eukaryota > Metazoa > Chordata > Aves > Passeriformes > Menuridae > Atrichornis > Atrichornis clamosus. The sequence continues at coordinate 7,649 of WBMZ01009101.1, read as the reverse complement.
TCTTTAGGAAGCTGTCAGTATGGCTTCGCATTATTGATTTGGAGCTCTAAACCTGCAGTTAGGTTATTTCACAAGTGATCCTCCAGTGCCACCAAATCAGAAAAGCCGTCTTTTTCCCTTGTGCTGCTGAAATACAAGACATTGTCTGATACGCAGGGCCAGGAGTTGAACTTGATGATCCTTGTGGATCCCTTCCAACTCAGGATATTCTACGATTCTATGAAACTTCTCATTGCTTGGGGTTGTCAACACAAGGGAGTCTGCAAGTTGAGACCTGACCTGGCAGTCTACTAGCAGTCCAGAGACTTTATAAGTCCCTTCCAACTCGAGGTTGTCCTGCCTGGATTGTCTTTGAGAGATCAACCAGAGCCAACAGGGCTCTCCTGTGTTTTGTAGTCCAACTGTAGCCCTGAGGTGGGTGTGCAGGCTGCTTTGCAGAAGCCTCAATACCTCTGGGGAGGACAGGCCATGGGCATGTGTCCTGCCAGCTGTCAGAAGTGGGCTGACAGCAGATCTGCCTGTCCCCTACTGAACCTCACCAACACCACGCCTGGTCAGCACATCCAACTCTGAACTGTCCATCTTGTGCACACACTGTCACCACATGGAAATGTGCAACACCAGAACCCTGCTGCAAGTGATACTGGTGAGGATCAGAACAGAGGGTTGCTCCAAGGTCACCCACAGTCTTCAGGGTGAGGCCAGATGGTTTGTGTCAGGTGGATCCTCCTCATGCTAGAGTTCATAGGCTGAAATACATGCTGTGGGCCGCTGACAGTTGTCTCCATGATCCCAGTGGCCAGCTCTTCATAGATGGAGAGTAGTAACCTTCAGCTGGCTCGTGACTCTTGCAGGGTGAAGTACAGCGGCTTTGGATTGCTGATGTGAGTCCCAGGGCTCCCAAGACAGGCTTTCCCTCAACCACTGTGACATGCTCCACTTGCCACACTCTCCACAGCTTGCATGAGGACTTTGAGGAGCCCTTTTGCCTAGAGGATTCAACGAGGCAGGAAAGAGGAAGAAAGATGGGAAAAGACAGTGATTCTCTGGTGGCCATCATGTCTCATGGGAGACCGTCATAGCAGGGCTTGCAGGGCCATGACAATAAGACAAAACTCCCAATTATGCCAATTGAATGATCCACCTCAAAATATAAATTAAGAGAGCCATCCTGCAGACAGTCACTCCCAGGTCCTCAGGGACCTTTCCTGTAAACTGCATTCCTTTGATGTCTCTTTCAGCTTCAGCATTGCCTATGCCAGAGATTTCCTGGCCCTTTACAGCTCTGGGACTGGGCTTCAACCAGTGCATATCCAGGCTGCCTGTGCCAAAGGCTCTAGGCCGTAGGGAACACTGCCCAGAGCCATTTCTACTAGAAAAAACAGTGAGCCCATCAGGCTTTGCTGCTTGTGGCACAGCTCAGCCCAGCCCAACCCAGCCCAGCCCAGCCCCGCCCAGCCTCCCCAGCACCTGCATCCCAAGGCCAAAGCCTAGAGGACTGGGGATCCATGCTTCTGCAAACAGTATCTCAGTAGCTCTGCTTGGATCCTCTGACATTCTGGTTCCTGATCATCATCTACCTTAACTTTGGAAAAGTTGGTGTAAATATCCATGACCTGTCTGGTTCAGTGGCTGCCTGGACTTCAGACATTAGGAGAAAGGGATGTCTTCAGCTCCAGGTGGGTGCCTGGGCCCTGAGCACATCCCCCTCCTCCTGGGACTTGGGATGCCTGGGCTCAGGGCCAGCTTTGACAGTGCAGCTGCCTGGCCTTGAATCAAAGAGCTGTTTGAGAACAAGCTGTGAGGAGCCTTGGCAAGGACTCACTCCCCTTATCTCAGGCACTGCTTTTAAGAAGGGCTCTTGCCCTTGGTCTCTGCCTGAGCTACACTGCAGCTATCCCTGTACCTGGCCATATAACTCCCCGGTCTGGACCTGGACATGACCCAGACAGGACTTGGCCTCAGCTACTGTCATCCAACCAAGCTCTTCTTGTTTGGGTACCACAGCAGCAGATACTTGTCCATGAAACCCCTACTTCATGTTCACCTTGCTGTCACCCCCAACAGCAGCTCACCAACTCTTGTGGAGCTACCTGACAAGAGGAAACAACAGAACATGAGGAACTATTGTGTACTTAGTCTGGGATTTCCTATGAGAACAGTGGAGGAAAGTGGTGCTCTGAACCAGAAGGAGCAGAACCTTTCTTCCAGTCAAAGCGTGGACAAAGACGCTGAGACAGCAACTTGGCTCAGGCAGAACACAGAGGACCTATGAATAACCAGAGGTTTTACGGTTCCTCCTTCACTAACAATGTCCCCCAGATTCTGAAAATTCTAGCAGACTAGCCAGCTGCTCCCTCAATGCTTCTGTTCCTCATCTGCAGATAATGAGGCATTTATAAATCCTGACCCTGGGCTGTTCACTGGTTCTCCCAAAGCCAGCCTCATGCCAGCTCTTTCGCCAGCTCTTTGTGTTGCCTCCAGAAATGACTTCTCCCAGCAGAAAGGGCAGCTCTCTGGGACTGGTCCTGGAACAGAGGTACTGAGGAGGGTCCTCATTTCCCTGAGCCCTTTACCAGCTTGCATGGCTCCTGAGAGCCCACTGGAGCTGCTTGTTTTTGCAAAGTGCCATTGACAATGCTGCCTATGGGTAGCAGGGTACAGTGCACTGCTGCAGAGTGCCACATCTGCTGAGACACTGTCGAAAGAATGGGAAATTACATCAGACAGCCAATTTGATGAGGTACGTAGCCCCATTGCAGCCAGAGAAAGTTCTCTTGTGTGCACCATCAAAACTTATGGCTGGAGTTTTCCTCCAGAAAAGCTGCTGTTTTCACCCCAGACTGGAGTCTGGCACAAGCTAAGCTGCCTCCAGGGTGTGTGACTGGAGAACCCAGATCCTGGCATGAAAGGGACAAAGCAGCTACAGGACAGCCAGGTGACACTCATAACCTACTGCTTTGAAACTGGAGAACCACAGTGGACTTTGAGAGTACTCAGGTGTTAAATTCACACTGACGTGGTTCATTGAGGACTAACTTTCTGCTGTGAATATAAGGACTATTGTGGATTGGACCAAAAGCATGTCTTAGTAAGAATCCAGTAAGACTGTTGCATCAGTCACCAGTAAATGGATGCATTAAGAAAAGCGTAAGAACAAGAAAAATGTGATGCTTCCCCTTGCACTTTCCCAGCCTTCAACTGTTTTCACATTAGGGGTTTTCTGACCACGGGGTGTGAATCTTTCTACATAGCAGCTTACCATGGGATTCTCTTCAGTGGATCTATCTCATCTCTCTTTGAGTGCAAGTTACCTCTTAGCACCACATGGCATTTATTGGTAGCCTTTGATAGAGTTGGAGTCTTTACCAGAATTTAGCTCACATTCATTACTAAGACTTAGTTATGATGAGGTAAGAACATAACTCTTTTCCTATGAAAACAAATATTTTACTTCAGTGATGGAGAGAACTGCAAACATGTATTAATGGTCTCACCAAAACAACACTTGTACCTTAAGGGAAAATGAGTGTCAGAGGCATTGCTTTAATTTACTTTATGTGTTACTCATCCCTTTTTGTAAGAGAGCAACACCTAACGAGACACTGCTCAGCCAGTTGCTGGAGAGCTGTACCTAGAGCAAGGCATGAAAGGTAACATCTGCTGAGAGACAGAAAGCACACGAACAGACGTAGATGTTTTTAGGGCAAAAAGGCTTTCTCTCACTCTGCTGTGCCAGTGGTAACACATGGTTACACGCAGCTGTCGTGCATCCCAAGTCAGAGGTGCTTGGGTATCCCATTTTGAGGTGGGCAAGCAAGGCATGAGATCCATGAGTGGTTCAGGTAACAGTTTAAGCTTAAGTCGCAATCCTCGTACCTTTCTGTGATTACAAGTTACGTGATTTTACAGACTGTCCTTGACAGGTGGTTTGTAGCCAAGTCAGCAGCAGTGGTTTGAGATGATCCCACCTTGCCACCCACATCGCTCCTCTGCTAGGGAGGCATCCACCTACTCCACCCCAAAGGTCTTGGCTTCAGCTGCTTATGGCTGTGAACAGAGGCTGAGAAGCTGACACGTTTTATTTGTCTCTCCTGCCTCACCTTCTAACATCCATTAGCAGGGTGGGACTGCATCTTAAAGCACTGCACCTAAATCTCCCCAATCCTTCTTGGAGGGATTGCCAGCAAGAATATGACTCAGGTTCATAACAATTTTTTTGCATGTTGATTTTCTTGCAGCTGTATTGACTGGTGCATACAGACAAAATCACTGACTGCAAAAAAACAAGTGACTGGCTACCACAGGGTGAGCAGCCTCTGACTCTGGAACTGCAGGTGGACTCCTGAGCTGACCACGTGCACTTCCCAAAATATGGCAATACTCACTGGGTTCATCCAGGTTTGCAGAAGCCAACAGGTCATCTCAGAAACAAGCACTATTCAAATCTGTTCAGTAATGGGACACCTGAAAAGTTCTTATTGTCTCACATCCCTGAATTACGAAAGATCTTTCCTCCTAATGGCTGTTTAAGCTCCAGAGTTTATGCTGTCAGGGCACTGAAAGCACCCACAGGCCTTGGTGGCCCTAACCACCCTCTTTTGCTCCCCTTCACCCTCTCCCATTGCCAAGCCAGGATATCAGCCCCTACATTTGGGCCAGGGCTGCAGTGGAGTCTGAGACTGGCACCACTGTACTATCTCTGGGGCAGAGGGCTGACATGGAGCACGGGGAGGCTGCTCAGGGTCAGTAAATCCTCTAAATGTGCTCATAGTCCTGACACATATCTTGCAGGTCTTGGTGACAAGAACTCATTGATATGAAACTTCCTCCTATGAGGAAAAATGGCCACCCTGAACCACAGGGTTTGCTCTGTTTTCAAAAAAGCAAAGTACTCGTTCCTTATATTTTAGTAGTGTCTGTTAATTACTGTGCCAAAAAGTACTATTTGCTTAACTGCATCAGAAATGTTTTCTCTCAGAATACAACTTCAATTATCAAGTCAAGAGCTCCACCAAGAAGCTTTATTCAGGCAGTAAACTCAAGCAAACTTCCATGTAGCTCTGTCTAAGAGGGGTTCAATTCCTGAGTGCCTACTAGAACTAATGAAATGCACTATAGAAACTCTGAAAGGCTTATATCAAGGAAGAAATGGGAAAGAAAAGACCACTGAATCTATAAATCCTATCTAGTGGAATGGGTACATATTTATGGATTCATAAATTGAGTTATTCCAGTCTGGAGACACTTGAATTTTTAGTTGTAAGTTTTCCTTTTACCTCTGAGATGACGCTGAGTGGTGCTGAACAATACTCTTTTGTTTGTGGTAATGGTGAGCAGCTCCTAGAGAGGATAACTGCAACAGCTCTGTCTAGCAGGAATGGGATTGGCATTGCTCTGCTGTCCTACGTGGCCTGAGTAAGCCACAGCTGGAAGCTAAGGCCAGCTTCCTCAGCGGGAAAAACAAAGTTCTCAGCTGCTGAATCTGCTTTAGCAGCTCTCCTGAAGACAGCTGGACAGCTGGAGCCAATTCTCCTTCAGAAGTGCAAGTGCCAGAGCCTAGAAGCCATCCCTGGCATTAGTGATCTTGACAAACACCGGTCATATTGGTTATGCCGCCTGGGCTTCACCTTTTCCTGACTCCTTCTCTTGCATCGCTAGTAACAATGGTGGAGCACACACAGATAAAGCTGTTGGGAAAAGGCATGGAGGAAAGTGTATTGGGAGCCGAAATGACCTGGAGAGAGATGGAGATGCTGTATTGATCCCTCAGATAAGAACATTTGGCACACATCTAAATGACAGTGAAGAAGAGCATTAGTCTTCCAGATTTTTACTCCTCTCTATCAGGCTGCAAGCCTTGTTTTGCCAGAGCTGTGAGGTACAAGTTACAGTCAATTGAATTATATGAAGAGGGGTTGGGTGAAGGCAAATAAAAAGCTGAGCTGTCAATTAGAGGGAGACCGAAAGAAAAATAGATCTGTGAGAAGCTTATATATAGCTATATCTATTGCAGAACCTGATGTGGTATAAGATGAGCTAAATTTGAACGTTACATGTTTTCATTATTTTGGGGTTTTGGTATTCTTGGATAATACTCTGATTTTTGAAAGGTGTTATATCACTGATTACTGCTGTGTACAATTACATCACCCACATACATCTTCTTTTCTAACATGGAAATTCCAGATGTGATTTTGAGGCACTGTGTTTGACCCAAAGTGCTGTGCCCAAGCTACCATCGATCTGGAGATGCTGGTCTGTTTGCAGTCTGTCCAACCATCCCAAGAGTTACACTAACAACTTGGGGAGCATGGTGCAGTAATTTTGACAGTTTGGGGACAATTTATTGGGCTGGCAGAGACCCTTCATGCTCTGCATTACAGTAGGTACAAGACCCCAGCTGCTGCCATGTGCACATGTAGTATGAAGGGCGTGTTGGCAAAGCGCTGGATTTGCTTTCTCCAGGTAGGGCTTGCTTGCATAGCAGGCTCACCAAAGGGGCTCAGGGCTTCCCAAAACACTTGGATTGCAGCATTTCCCAGACAGTGCACGGCAATGCTAGTGCAGTCAGGGGGAGAACAGGGAGGTGCAGAGCAGATCCACAACATACCCTTGGCTGGCAGAGCTGCCTGAGGCCACTTTGTGCATGAGCCATGCCAGCTGGGTCACCCCAGAGTGCATTTCGGGGGGACAAACCTGCAGATAACAAGGCCAAAGCAATCCTGGGATGCATTAGAAAGAGCACTGCCAGCAGGTCAAGAGAGGTGATCCTGCCCCTCTACTCAACCTTGGGGAGGCTACATCTGGAGTGCTGTGTCCAGTTCTGGGCTCTCAGTACAAGAGAGACATGGAGCTACTGGAGCAGGTCCAACATAGGGCTACAAAGATGATTGATTAAGGGACTGGAGCATCGCTCATATGAGGAAAGGCTGAGGGAGCTGGGCCTGTTCAGCCTCCAGAAGAGATGACTGAGATGGAGCCCCATCAATGTCTATCAGTATCTGAAGGGAGGGTGCCAAGAGGATGGAGCCAGGCTCTGCTCAGTGGTGCCAAGCAATAGGATGAGAGACAAGACGCAGAAACTGATGCACAGGAAGTTCCACCTGAATGTGAGGAACAATTTATTTACTGTGCAAGTGACCACACACTGGAACAGACTGCCTGGAGAGGAGACTGGGGAGTCTCCTTCCCTGGAGAGATCAAGAACCGTCTGGACACAATCCTGTGCCATGTGTTCTAGGATGGCCCTGCTTGAGTAGGGAGATTGGACCAGATGGCCCACTGTGGTCCCTTCCAACCTGACCTATTCTGTGATTCTGCGTTCGCAGCACCGTTAGGCCCTTCCGCCGTCCTCGGGGGTCTCTCGGAGCCGCACAACGCCGGCGTCGAGATGGAATCCCGCGGCCGGGCCTACAGAGCCACGTGCGAAGGCCACCGCCGGCCAGAACTACATGCCCCAGAATGCCACGCGGGGAGGGGGCGGGCCCAGGGCGGGCCCAGGGCGGGGACACGCGGCGCGATTGGGCGCCGCCCGCCCGCCCGTCGCGTCACGTGCGCTCGCGCCCCCCGTTCTCCCACCCCACCCTTCTCCCAGTCACTCAGCAACGGCGCGCGCGCGCGCCAGCGGCTCCCCCTTCCCCCCCCCC
>WBMZ01009100.1:52518-97956 GCA_013400975.1 Atrichornis clamosus | reverse complement strand
GGACTTGGACTAAATAAAAGTGGTGCCTTCAGAAGAATGGCCTGGGGACTCCTACCACAGAGAAAACAAGAGTGAAGAAGGACCAGCAGGACAAAGCAGGAATCCACATGGTGGTGATATCTTTTGCTTCATCTCTCTCTTGCTCTCTCTCTCTCCCACCTCCACCCCCACATCCCTATTTCTTCCTTTTTCTCTACCTCACATTTACTGTTAAATAAAATCTGTACTATTGACTTCAGCATATGGTCTCATTTGTACCTCAGTTTGGACAGAGGCATCTATTATAATTGGTTCATAGCAAAAGGTACATGAACTGCTGCTGACCCTGATGTGTATATGAGGTTTTGCAACCCAGGACTCAAGGTCTAGTATTTTTAATAGAGGTTAAACTCACTTAGCAGAACTTAACACATATGTGTATGTACTAAATAAACACAATGAAATTAGATTCATTGTCAAGCCTGCAGATTATACAAAGTCAGGTTCTCCTTGGAAATGAAGAGCCAGTTGCTACCTCCAGAGCAAACCAGCATTTAAAAAATTTTAAAATAGGTGTTCAATCAGCCACAGCATTCCTGCTGAAGAAGGCCACATAAGTGCAAGCAAATTATGAGTGATGAAACCCCTTGAACTCCTGAAAGACACATGCTAATAAAGGAACATGGATAACATTATTTGCTCATTTTTATGTATTCAGGTATATACATAATTAAGGGAAAAATTGAGGATCATTTTCTGTCAGAACTATACATAATACAATACATAATGACATACATAATGCAATACAATTCAGCAGTTCAACCCACATTCATAATAGTACAACCAGTTATATATATTGACTTGAAAAGCATAATCTTGCTTAGCATTTCAGCTCTTAGTCATTTCTGTCGTTCTTGTCACTTTTATAAATGAAACTTATCATCTCTCATGAAGTTTAATTAAACTGGTCTGTACATAGTCTGCTTCCAGAATCTAGCAAATTTCTGCTTTAAAAATTTATTTCGCCTTTGAATTGAGTTAACCTTAGTTTTTATCAGAAATGTAACAGCCTTGAAAGATAAACTCCAGGTCACTCAGGATGTCAAATGTTATACTTTGAAAATGCTCAAACAGTAAACACAAGTTACAGTTAAAAATTGACATTTTCTTTTATGCAGAAAAGTTGTCCAATATGTTAGTTGCTATATTCATAGAATCACGGAATCATAGGATCATAGAATGGTTAGGGTTGGAAGAGACCGTAAAGATAATCTAGCTCCAACTCCGCTTCTGTGGGTATTATATAACAGCTTTTTTTTTTCCAAATGATTCACACTGATATACCTTTAGAAAACCATGAGTTCAGCCCTGTTATGATCTGATTATAATAGATGTCTCTGCCTGAATTAAGGTACAAATGAGACCATATGCTGAAGTCAATAGTACAGATTTTATTTAACAGTAAATGTGAGGTAGAGAAATAAAGGAAATAGGAATGGAGGTGTAGGGGAGAAAGAGAAAGAGAGAGAGAGAGATGAAGCAAAAGATATCACCACCATGTGGATTCCTGCTTTGTCCTGCTGGTCCTTCTTCACTCTTGTTTTCTCTGTGGTAGGAGTCCCCAGGCCATTCTTCTGAAGGTACCACTTTTATTTAGTCCAAGTCCCAGATATTCACAGGGTGCTCACAGATGTTCCCACACCTTGGGCTGCACGTGTGTAAGCAGTGGGGTTTTTCCCACAGTATGCTCAGTTCCATTTTTTCCGGTGTGCTAGTTCCAAACCCTTACCTCTGTTAGGGCTGGAATTAGCTCCTTCCTGCTGTGCTGTCAGTGCTTATCTCAAGTTCCATTGTGGTGGCTTATCTTACGGGGGCAGTGTTTTGAGACATGCAACTGCCTTCTTTAAGTCCACACAAGCCCTAACCCAAGAGTCGAGTTCATGATAACAAGATCACCACCTAAAGTAAACTCTCACAGACTCATGTCACTAAAATCCTGTCTTCACAGATTTTACATTCACTTAATGACCAGCACTAATGAACTACTTGAAACTGTAGGCTGAAAGTCAAATGATTTAGTGTTCAGAATGACAGCACAGTAAGAACTCCAAATATATTTCCCAGCCCAATAGCTTCAGACAAATACTCTCCAAGTTAAACCAGATTTTTAATAGTTGCTCCATTCTGTAGTACATTTGATTGCACAGCTGGATACTAGGTGACTACTATCAGCATATTTCACTGTAACTCCCTGCCTTTTCCAACAGTCCTGGACTACCTATAAAACACGGAGAAAACATAAAGCTCTGTAAAAATCCAACTTGAAAGATCTGTAAGTAAAATAACTATAAGAGCATACTATTCCATGACCTCTCAGTGAGAGAAAAGCATCATGATTTTCTTAGCCAAGAAGAGTCCAAGAAAAATCCTGTCTTTGTTGGTACTAAATGATACCCAAAAAACTGATAAATCCAAGAAATATTAATGAACACACAGGATCATTAGCCATCATAATACCTCTCACTACTGCATTATATCTGTCTTAAGAGAAGGAACTTAAAAGTAGTTGCATGTAAGGTGAAAAAGAGAATGTAAGTAGACTGCCAGGAAAAAAGTCAACAAAAAAAGTAAAGCTTAGGATAAAAAATCAAACAGGAGGCATGTAGGATGAGGTTAGGTAAGACCAAAAAAAACCAACACAAATTTCATAGCTAGAACCTTGGTCAGGAATTATGGCTGGGGACTAAACTGAAGTTGAGAAGAGAGTGGGAGGGTTAAGAAATGTGGGGTAAGTTCAGGAGCCCGCTAGAACTAAATCCAAATGGAAATCTGTCTGTTGAGTGCATACTCTCTCCTCCATTTCAAATACTACAAGACCAACCACACACATGCAAAAAAGGTAACATTTTTTAATAATTTATTTTTGTCGATTGCTTTTAGGATTGTATGTATGTTAATCAAATACCTAAAATATTACAAGAAGCTCCAAGATATTTCTAGACAACATTTTAAAAACAATGTATGTGAGTATTAACACAAAATTATGTAGCAGGTTGTCCCCAGCTAGCAGCCAAAGTTCCATCCAACCAGTTGCTGCTCCCTCAGTAGGATGGGGGAGAAATTAGAAGCAACAGGAGTAAGAAAGTTTGTGAGTCAAGATAAAGACAGGGAAATCACTTACCAATTACTAACACAGGAAAAACAGACACAGTAGGTGGAAAATTTATTGCCAGTTAAGATTTATATTTAAGTGTTGCGACAGTTGAAACTGCCACTGCTGCAAGGTTCTCCCCCCCTTCAGTGTGTCTTATGGTTTTGCCTTAGTTCTCCCCCTAAGTTAATGTAATGGTTTATCTCCTGCTTGGTGTACACCCCTTTATGTTAATCGCCCTTGTCTGTTATGTTACTTGCCCTGCCCCTGTTCTGGAAAGTCCCTTGGAAAGTCCCTTCTCCCTCGACATCCCATTGGCTCTGGCTCCCTTTGTCCTCCCCTCTCCCTCCTCAATTGGTTCTCCCCATGTCACCCCACCTTATCTCCGCCTCTGGACCCTCACTCCATTGGACCCTGATGCTCTTTCCTCCCCTTTTTACCCTGGTATAAAATATGTTGTAAGACCCTTTCTCAGGGTTCTCTGTCAGTGGAATGCTTTGTTCGTGGAACTACATTAAACGTCTCAGAACCCGATACAGAGAATCCCTCCCTCCTCTTTATCTCCATCGGTTGCTTGGATCGTGAGTGTGTGTGCGTGCCTGCACCCACCTTGCAGGGAGTGCTTGGTGCTAGAGCAGGGGTTTGCTAACCCCCCAAGAGTGGCTCCACAAGGGATGCTTCTTGGAAGGTCGCCTTGCACCTGGACCTTGTTCCCCCCCACCCCGTTCCAGACCAGAAAAAGGTGCAAAGCGGCGTTTAAGTACTGATTCAGGTATTGGGAAACAAAAAGTAAACAAAAATATCCAACATTAAAACATCTGGGGAAAACACAGGTAAGGAAAATGCCTTTCCTCCCCCATTTCCTTGCTCAGCTTCACCCCAAAGTCCTCTCTTCCCCTTGTTATTGCTGCAGGTTATGCTCAGTCCCTTTGGTGAGGCAGCCTGTGGCACAGGGAGTGGTGGTGTTTGGGAGTGTTAGGGACAGTATGCAATGCTTTCCCTCTGCTACTCCTTCTTTACCCTTTTCCTATGATCCAGCATGGGTCCTCCAGGAGCTGTAGTCCCTTAGCAGCATCTGGACCCCTGCTTCTGCACCTCCTCTGACCTTGGTTTTCCTTTTGCTATTTTACCCATTTTTTCTCCCTTCTCTGCCTGTCCAGCATTTTCTCACCTTTCCTAAATATATTTTCGTAGAGGCTTGGCTGAGGGACTCAGCTGTGGCCTGCAGTAGGTTTGTTGAAGCCATCTGGAAAAGTCCCTATCCTGTCCCAACCTCTGCTTACAGGCGCTGTCCCACAGACCTCACTGCCAACATCTCATGGCAGACACCCAGTGCAAATTCAGAAATATTAGTCATATCTTAGTGTGTTGGGGAAAGTGTGCGTGTGAATTTATTAATATATACAATACATACCAATGCATTTTGTGTTTGTGTTCACAGAAAGGAAACAGTATAAATAAAATCAAGTTAGATTATACTTGTAAAAAATGTATGAGAAAAAGACAAAAGGAGATGAAAAATCCTTTCTTCAATGCATTTTCAGTTTTTTCCTGGTGCTTGTACTCTTTATAGTCAATAGATGTTAAAAAAACTGCCAGATACAAAAATGCCCTCTGAAATTTCATGGAAATACAGCATAAGTTAACGGGACACTGCAGATGTAATTGCTTCATGGCTGCAATTCTGAAGGATTTAGAACTTGGTTTCTTATTTTAGCCCCTTAGCAGTATTAGATTCTAGCACAAGCTAAAAATATTATGTAGGTACCAATGATGTCACTTCTTTTGTATTCCTTGTAGAGCTGAAGAGTGCAGCTGGAACTGTATAGAAGCTGAGGAATTACTGTGTCTTTTAAAGTCAAAATTATTATGCTTGAACTTCTGCAACTGTATGTTCTCACAGGACTACTGGCCTCCAGGCTTATGGAAGCTAAACATACTGCTGCTAGCCAGGAGAGATTAGTAAACATATTGCTTGTGCTTCTTGAAAACCGTCACTGGGTATTCTCCCAGAAAAACAAGTTCTGATCTGTATTTTAAGTAGCAGCTGCTCAGCATGTTAAAATATCCTGCAAAGATTTATTTTGTTTTGCTTTCCACAGAGTTCTTTTCATCTCAGTTCCCGACAAGAGTGGGACAGAAGTGGAAATCTGGCACTAAGCTGAGTGGTTTGCTGGCACTTTCCAAGTGCAGAAAACAACCCTGGAAGAATTAGATGTTATTTAAGAAATAAAAGTTTGTTACTTGCTTTACCACTTCTCCTGTATCCATACACACACATATGCTTTCTCACTCTCTCCCACTAAAAACACACACATGCACACATAGAATCATAAAATTACAGAATGTGTAAGCTTGGAAGGGACCACATCTGGTCCAACCTTCCTGCTCAAGCAGGGTCACGCTAGAGCACATGGTACAGGATTGTGTCCAGACAGTTCTTGAGTATCTCCAGTGAGGGAGACTCCATATGTCTCTGGCAAATATGTTCCAGTGCTCAGTCACCCAAACACTACAAAAGTTCTTCCTCATATTCAGGTGGAATTTCCTTTGCATCAGTTTCTGCCTGTTGCCCATTCTTGTCCTATTGCTCAGCCCCACCAAGCAGAGCCTTGCTCTATCCTCTTGACACCTTTCCATCAGATACTTACAGAGAATTATGAGGTCCTCTCTCAGCTGTCTCTTCTTGAGGCTGATCAGGCCCAGCTCCTTCAGCCTTTCCTCATAAGACAGATGATCCAGTCCTCTCATCATCTTTGTTGCCTTCCACTGGACCCACTCCAGGAGCTCCATGTCTCTCTTTTACTGAGGAGTCCAGAACTGGACACAGCACTCCAGATGTGCCTCACCAGGGCTGAGTAGAAAGGCAGGATCACCTCCACTTATCTGCTGGCAATGCTTTTCCTAATACACCCCAGGATACCATTGGCCTTGGCCACAAAGGCACTGTTTTGGTTCATGGACAGCTTGTTGGAACTTGTTGAGGAGGAATCTGCCCCTTCATCCAAGTAATTGATGAATAAATTAAACCATATTGAGCCCAGTATTGGACCTTGCGGGGTATCACCAGTGACAGGCCTCCAACTAGACCCTGTGCCATCGATAATGACCTGCCATTCAGCCATTTCTCAATCCACCTCATTATCCACTCATCCAGTCTACACTTCCTGAGTTTGCCTATGAGCATGTGTGAGAGACAGTGGTGAAAGCCTTGAGGAGCCTTGAAAGGGTCGACAATATCCTCTGCTCTCTCATCTTCCATCCAGGTAGTTGTTACATGATAGAAGGTAATCATGTTTTACCTTTAGTGAATCCATGCTGACTGCTCTTGAACACTTCCTTGCCATCCATGTGGATAGAGATGACCTCCAGAATGAGGTGCTCCATCACCTTTCCAGGAATTGTGAGGCTAAATGTGCAGGTGTGAAAATAGTATGTATCCTTTGAGAATGTTAGATGGTTTCCAAATTGAAGTGATGTTGGAAACCCTCCTATTTGTCTCCAGAGGACAGCCATAGTATTTTAAAAGATTTCTTCTGAAAAGATTCTTGGAACATCATTCATGTGACTAAGCTGCTTGCTAGACAGCTGCACATCCCCATGTAAAAAGATGAAAACAAAATAGTCTGAAGTAGATGTGCCTTATGCCTTCCTCATGCTGGGCTTCAGGCTACAGTCTCACTGCAAGACTTGAAGAAAATAACTGAAAACATCAATTCAGAAGAATACAAAGGAAATAGGCACTTGTCAAAATTTTTTTCCTTTGCTTTATTTGCCATTTTATAATATATTCCTATGGTTGAACAGACTAGGAAAAGCCACTACTGTATTTGACAAGTACCTTTTTGTGGGGAAAAATGAACTGTGATTTACCTTTATTTTCTGCACATCTCTCACACAGACTATGGGTCTAGGTAAATTGTAAGGGTAAATAATTGCAGAGCATAACGAACTGTGCTAAGATACAGAAGGAAAAAACCCCTCTCTGTTTAGGAAGGTACATCTGAGAAATATGTTGGCAGTGCTGTGTGTGTATGACAAGGCTGATGACCATGAGTGAAGAAACAAGATAAAAAACCAGCAAATGTAGGCAATACGATCAATCATGTAAGAACATTAAAAGTCAAAAGATGCACTTTAGAATGAGACTTGTACGTAAAATTTCTTTTTAATGAAGAAATTTTCATCTCTAACACTCATCTGCTGAAGATAAAATGTTAGAATGTGGGAAGGAGAAATTGAGAAAAAGCAGAATTGGGGATGAACGTGAGAAAAGATGGAAGAAGGTAATCTGTGAGATTCCAGGCTTCTTGATAACAGTTATGCAGGAAAATTAAATGAAAAGGTAAAAGCCAATAATGATAACATACTAGCAAAGAAATATTCAGATTTGAGAATGAAAAAACTTGAGATGAGGCGGCACGTGAAAATGCTCCTCTCATATAAGAAAATTTGAAGATTCATTTCAGCAAGGTAAATTTGTGAGAGCTGGAGATGAAGGGATTAAGCATACATGTACATAAGATTTACTATAAGATTTAAAATATGAAACTGTCCCTTTGACCTGAAACAACAAAATAGCTGGAGGGTAGGAGAAAGAAAATCATGCTATCCTAATTTCGTGGATGATCAGAAAAGAACAGACAGAGAGAAACAAGTCTGAGAAATTTACCCCACAGATCACGTTTCGCAGAGGATCTTAATGGAGAGAGAAATAATCTGAGTTCAGAGAACAATGGTTTTCCGTTATTACAGGAACACAATTCGTGTTAATAGATGATCTATCATATGCATTAGGCAACAACTCCTGGGTCTTCAGAGGCTTAGTCTAAAAAGACCTTTGACCCTTTATTTACATTAATATCCTGAAAAATATCCAAACAACAACGAACTTCAATGAGTTGATGCATCAAATAACAGGAATTTCCATTAATGTGAATTGTCTAAATTGGATTTAAAATTCATGAGTAGTAACCAAGAATCACTATGAGAAACAGAACCATGACATAGCATGACACAGACTAGTTGAATTTTTAGCACTGTATCTTCAGGAAGAGCCCTTTAAATGGGCATTGATACATCAATGTATACAGAAATACAAATTTCTGAGAAATATTTGCATGTATTTTCATTTTCTATTGAAATGAAACACATTTATTGTCAAATATTTTCTTTGAAAATATTCCACAGGGTACTTTGCAGCTATATTGTGGTAGCTGAGGTACAAATATGCTCTGTGCAAACTGTGGAATAGAGTCTTCTTTCCTACTTCTTCCAAATCTGGTAGCTGGGGAGTTAATAGTTCTGGAAAAAACAAAACTCTATTATGTCAAATTTTATAACACTCTTGAGCAAAAATGACTTTTTATGTCAGAAGTGTAAGGGAAATGGCATGGTCTCAAACATTACTCATGGCACCAGTAAATTACAGAAATAAATGCTGTCATCTGCTATCCTAATCCTCCAGTTTGCTGTCATTTGGGGAGCAGAAATTATCATCATATAGTATCCAAAAAGCACTAATCTTAGAAGAAAAAGTGGATTAGGTTTTCTTATTTACGTGCTGTAAAGATGTAATGGCACACAACTACAGCAGATGGATGTGTCTCATTACAAAGCTAGCAGACTCTTGGAAGTTCAAAGTACACATTTTTTTTAAAGGGGAATGAAATGGAAAGGAATGCAATATATAACATTAAGATTCAACTCCCATGATAAACAGTTTAGAGAAAAAAAAGGTAAATTAGGTGTGGAATTATTTGGCCTTATCAGTTATGGTCCACAAGTAATTTGGTTTGCAAGTTTCTTTCATCTCATCATAGCAAATATAATTCAGTTGTACATATCTTCAACATTAACACAATTATATTTGTGTTAGGGAAAAAAAAACAGGCTTTTTTCCTCTTTTAAGACTCATATGCATAATCCTAGATGTAAGAATAATTGCAGAACTATAATTTCATAATTGCTCAACAATTAAAGATATCTCAGAGGTAGTAAAATATCAAGGAGATTATGTGTTTGGCATACTATTTACAGAATGACAGAATATTCTGAGTTGGAAGGGACCCACACGGATCATCGGGTGCAACTCTTAAGTGAATAGCCCATACCAGCATTGAACCCACAGCTCCGACGTTATTAGCACCATGCTTTATCTTGAAGCCTAATGACATGTTTTCCCTAAAGGTTTTCTCTTGGTCTTATACAGACAGCCCAAACTTGTTAGATTTGCAGTGAAATCTCCAAGGAAGCTAGCAGAAGTTTTATTGAAAATAAAACAAAACAGACAAACAAACAAAACCAACAAAAATTTCTCCCAAAGATGTGGTAATGTATATATCTTGCACTTTTAACTACTTCCTCAGTTGTCTTCTGAAACGTGCAAGCATGAAGAAAATGACATTTATGTGCATTTTTCTTGGTATTTTTTTCCTTCAACTTTCCATGTGTCAGAGGGCATTTTCTCCTCTGAAAAAAAATCAATTTAACTTAACACCTTTTTAGCTTATAAGTAGCAGTATTGTGGTCAACAATAACAGCTTGAAAGAGAGAAAAAAAAAGAAAGAAAGAAAGAAAATATGGGGTAACTTCAGGGCCTAGTTATGCCAGGCACTTTTCAAGCTAAGAAAAAACCTTCAGTTTTTAACATCACAGAATCAAGTTTTCATTAGGTTCTGAGTAGAGTGGGGGATACTGAAATCCCATTATCCAAAAGTATCATTTAAATATAAGTAAAACTAATTCAACACCCAGAAGTTTATATCCCTGCTATTCAGTCATTTTTCCCTTTTAGGAAGCCAAATTCTTTTTTCCTTGTTCCAATTTGTTGGCTGCTGCAATTTCATCATTCATAGAAGAAAAAAATCTTCCAGTAAGTGAAGAAAAAGTCATGAAAATACAAAATGAACAATAATTCCTAGGAGAAAATGTGCATTTCAATACTTAGCTTTAATAGTATGAATGAAAGGACTGAATTGGCCCATTAAATTTAATTCATCATTACAAACTTTTCATGCTGAACATCCATTGCAACTACCCTGGCCCTTCCAGCATCCATATCTATTCATTCTGACTTGCTTCTAAGAACCAGAACAAAGTTGAAATTTCAAATTCATATTGTAACCAAGTATGAATATTCCTTGATGCTGTATATTTTGCACTTGCCATTACCATTCTGTTACAAAAAATAAAAGGTTATTATATTACCCGCATCAAAAGAATGCTTTTCCTATTTTGCATGCTTCCCAGGTCTTTAAACAAATCCTATAGATGTTTGGACTTTACATTTTTTATTATATTTTTCATGCACTATTAGTTTGAAAAGCTGTTTTAATTATAATACTTATTATGATGAAATTGAGTTGGTTTAGCCTGTTAGGAAAAAGGGCTGTTGTGTAATTACTGATACATAACTGAACTTTTCCTTGAACCATGCAATTCCTGCACTCTAATTAGGGCTCCATATCTCATTTACATAATTTTTTAATATGCTGATGGAATGGAATTTTCTATTCTCAGGACTGGTGTACAGTTCATTAATAGCAATACAGGAATTAGAAATTCATTGTGAAGATAGCTCTCGCTAGTGCTAGCCCTTCTGCTGCATCCCAACTACTCTGTTCTGTTAAACATGATATTTCAGTTCTCTCTGGCCTCTTGCTTCTGGATATTCAAGCTGCTTATCAGCAACAAACGTACCACCTCAGCCTTTCAAATCATTTACAATGTAAGAAATATTCTAGCACTCAGCTGAATGAGATCTGGAAAAGTGTGGTGAGTGAAGGATGTTTAGAGGTCTGTAGGCTATTTTTAGTTCATCTGCACATTGACATATTATTTCCTGAAGCTTTCTCTTATCTGTGTCCTTATATTGAATTCCTTACCACGGTATCTCAGGGTTTCTGTTTCTATGGGCACTATTAAAAATGAGAGAAGTCCTGATCTAGGCAACTCTAACCTGCAGTCACAGAAAGTGATTTCTGTACCTTGTGCCCTTCCCAGAAAGAAAAGGTCCCTAGGGCAGAACTACGCAGGAGAGATGTGGTGGGCATTTTAAGCACGTCTGAGTGGCAGCAGTGTGACTTAGCCTGAATGAACCCCTGGGGTTTCTTCCTTCAGTCTTTCCTGTCCTTTTAAGGACTGCCCCATTCTTTCACCACCTGACAGATATTTTGATTCCCTGATATTACCAGAAATTGGCATTTTTGTTAGAAGTCTGCCAGTGAAGGTTCCTGTATCCTTTTGATAACAATTATCATTTTCCTGGAACATAGAAGCAAATCATCAAAGCTGTTAAATCCATCACTCTTATATTTCATATCATCTAGATGCTGAGACAGTTAAACTAGTTATCTGGTACTTGAGAAAGGAAACTTTTTTTACAAATACCTGAATCACACCTTTTATTCATTACAATATCGTATTTAGAGATATTTAGAAGTCCAAATTATTTTTTAGCTAAACACTCTCCACTAGAGCAAAATGTCACATATCTATCTCCAGGTGTTATTTGCCCTTCTCATTACACTGTAAATATCTTAATACTTCGAGATTTCTTAAGAAGAGGCCCTTTTCAATGCATTTCTCTTTTAATTTACTTTTTATTCATAATATAAATGCCATATGAGTGCTGTGTATCAGAAATATCCTAGACAGCAGGACCAGAGCAGTGATTGTCCTTCTGTATTCAGCACTGGTGGGGCCGCACCTCAAATCCTCTGCTTGGTTTTGGGCCCTTCACTACAAGAAGAACATTGAGGCATTGGAGCACATCCAGAGAAGGGCAATGAAGCTGGTGAAGGGGTTGGAGCACAAGTCTGATGCAGAGTGGCTGGGGGAACTGGGGTTATTTAGACTGGAGAAAAGGAGGTTTAGAGGAAACCTTATCTCTTTCTGCAATTACCTGAAAGGAGGTTATAACCAAGTGGAGGTCGGCCTCCTCTCCCAAGTAACAACTGACAGGATAAGAGGAAATGGCCTCAAGCTGTGCCAGCAGAGGTTTAGATTAGATATGAAGAAAAACTTCTTTACTGAAATAGTGGTCAAGTGTTGGAACAGACTGCCAAGGGAAGTGGTGGAGTCATCATCCCTGGAAGTGCTCAGATAACATGCAGATGTGGCACTTAGGACACACTTATGACTTGGTTTAATGGTGGCCTTGGCTGTGCTGGATTAATGGTTGGATTTGATGATGTTAGAGGTCTTTTCCAACTTTAATGATTCTATGAATTATGGCCTCAAGTAAAATGGTGTAACCTCATTAAAATCCTTAATACCTATGGAATCACACTCCCTAACAAGTGAAAATTATATGTTTCTGTCTTTTGACACTGTGGAAACTCATCATGCATTGCTGTAGAAAAGGACTGATTATGTGTATGAATATGATAACATTACTAAAATGTTGGATGCTTAGATTTTTTATGGACTCTTATACTGCTTTATTTCAGTACTTTACTATTTTACAGTGATTGTGATGAGCATTATTACCACTTTTTAAAATTGTTCTAAATCTTTGATATATTTAAACAGTAGATAAATTATGGGAGAGCACCATTGCAACTGAAGTCAGTGAGGACATCCTTGTTAATCTCAGTGATTTGGGGTCACACCAGTACAGAATTACATTTTCACATACGTGCTTTCCAAACTAAAGAGAGACTTCCTCTCAGTGGTCTCACTTCACAGCTCCTAAGCACAATAATTTGCGAAGAATGGCTGCTATACTTATGGAAGGAAATTAAACTAGTTATTACCTCTGGTAAGTACTTTCTATTTCACATAGCTTCAGAAATGTAGTGTCCATTAAAACCTTTTATTATGAACCTGCTAATTAACTACTTTGCAACTATTGTTTACAATTTATTCATCATGAGTTTGATGCAAATTTGCCTTTGTTTCTATTAATGCTCTTTGATGGTAAGGCAGGTTATTGTCTGCATATATCTGACCAAATTAAAGTCTAAATTACTCTTTTGTGTTCTCCCATTTTAGTTATTTGGTGAAGTAGATTATTTATATGTGGATTTTAAGTGGGGCAAAAAAAATTCTTTTAAGGGCATCAAAATCACAGGAAGGGAATGCAGTCTGAGACATTCAACCATACAGAGGTCTTGTGAAATTCTTGAAAACCTATTATTGTCTGCAAACAGAAAAAATCATGCCATTGTGTTAAAAGTATTGATAAAATAAAATTCATTCATTTCAATTATTTAATAATTTGAATGTCCTTAAGCTTTTCACATCTACAGAGAGTTTTTCAGTAGTGGGCAGTCACTGGGAGAACAGCTTCTTTTGACGGTAGGTATTTGTATGCTAGAAAAAACTCTTCAGATAAATGGCAGAGGAAAAAAGAGGCTCAGTCAAGAAAACAGAAGACAAAGACAAAGGCTTATAAGCCTGAGAAGAAATATGTAAACATCTATGCAAAAATAGCTTGTGTAGTTACATTAATTAATGTATCATTTTGAAAACTGAAAGTCTTCAATTATCAAAAGAAAATATGCTTAGAAAAAGGTTGTGAAATCTTGGAAAGAACACTGGGGCTATTGAAACCAGTTCCCTGCAGTCAAGTCTTATCATTTTTTCCATGACTTCTTTGAGTTCCCTCCTTAAACCAGTTAAACATAAAAGTGTTTTAACAACAAAGTGCTCAGAAAATTTATTTCTCACCTCCCAATGGCACATGACTCATGTGTGAAAGGGGACCTCAAGAGTATTGACAAGTGGCCATTCACTTGATTTATATTTTTTTACCTGTAAAGAAGAATAATGTACCCTGAGAGCCCTCACTAGGTTAAACAGGCCAAGATCTTTCAACCTGCTTGCACAAGAGCCTCTCCATTCCTCATCACTCTCTTTGTTCTCCAAGGGAAGGCTCATCAGCACCTGATGTCATACTTAACATGTTCTGGGTATAGGAAGGACCCATCTTATTTCATCAAAAATGACCACAGTGAGGGTGCCTGTTCGGACTGTCCAAAACTAGACACCGAGCATAGCCAGTAATGTCTTCCACACTATGAAAAGAGCTCCTTGTTTTAAGTGTCCTTCAAAACAGGCTCATTGTCCAATAAGTAATATTTTTTAAAGTATAAGTTGTTTCAGTTTTTTTACATTTCCCATGACCACGGTAACCCTATGTAAGCATTCTATATTTAAATAGCAAGAAAATAATAAAATGCATCTTTCTAATTTTCATAATAATGTATATATAAGCTGTAGCCTAATTGCTAAGACAGAGCAACACTCCTAATTACATCCATTGTGAATTTCTGCTTTTGGATAGAGTATAAAGTGGCATTGTATGTTTATGAACTGCTGGGTTGAGGTGAGCTTCAAATTTTACAGGCTGATCTCACATTAGTCCTTTGACCCGTACTTTTAATTTGGCATGAAAGTACTGTAAGCTACATAGTGAAACTAATGAGGCTGTTGCAACTGTGCAGGGCAATAATCACGGCTGCTTTATTGCTGGAGAGTGTATTAAGTCTATGCATGTTGTGAACTGAGAAAAGCTTTTCGTTTCAGAAAACCATCTGATGTGTGTACACACATTTTCTCAGAAAATAAATAAGATTGTAAGCAGACATGGGAAATGGAGAAGGGCCATGATCATAAGTTATTTTGACCTGGTCTCCTGAAAAAAAAAAAATTCTGCACAATAAGTAGAAAGAGAAATTCAGAGCTGAATTATAATTCACAGTGACAAACAGTAACAGAAAATCAGCAACTGGTCATCTGAGTGGTGGAATTTCACCATAGTAAGGTGGAGCTAGAGCCTTTCTCCCATGCTGTGATCTTGTTCACTGGAAAACAGCTGTCTGTCCTGACATACCCATAGACAGACACAGGAAAAATGTGCTGCAGTGCGATGGACAAGATGACACACTCAGATGCATCTTCAGGGTCTCTCTGTATATTGAGTGGTGGTACATAAGTGTTGACAGCAAGAGGCCTGTAGGAGCGGCCTCTGTGAGAAGAGGCATGGGGCTGCCCTGGGCTGCACACAGCTGGTTCCAGATGGCTCCAGTGGGGAACCCATGCTGGAGCAGAGGAAGAGCAGGAGAAGAAAGGAGTGGCAGAGAGAAGCTGCTATGCACTGACAACGCACAGACCCCCATTCTCTCCTGTGCCACTCATGTGGGTAGAGGAGTTAGGAGACTGAGGGATTGAAGCTGAGTCTTCAAGAGGGAAGAAGATTTGTTGTAATGTTTGACTTTGTTTCTTACTATCTAAGTCCACTTTGCTTGTCAATAACTTAATTTTCCCCAGTATGAGTTGATTTTGCCCATGACGGTAACTATCAAGCAATCTCCCTGTCTTCATCTCGAATGATGAACTTCGTCGTCCTACTTTCACAGATGGGTAGGCATGAAAGGGACCACTGGAGGTACTCTCGTCCAACCTCCCTGCAAGGTCTTCCTAGAGCAAGTTACTCAGGATTGCATCCAGGATTTTCTCCCCCTTTCTTGCTGGGGAGAGGAAGTGAGTGTTTGTCTGTTAGCCAAGGCTGACTCACCACACTCCGTGACCCAAGTACATTCTGCATGCAGACCTGCCTGTTTTGAGGAACCAGCAGTAGTGACTGGACCATTGTACACTGCAGAGCCTGTGATCCACATAGCAGTTACTCCAGTAGATGCAGGCCTGTCCTATGCAGTGCTGTCCTGCACATACAGCTGTGCCCTCAGGCTCAGGCTGTGCAGCACAAACCCCTTGGCCACAGGATGAACTCTACTACTGCAACGGAGGAGCCTGTAGACTGCTCTCACTTGGCACCAGTGGTGTCACCACCTGTGAGTCCTTGGCTATACCTAAAACTGAAGCAAGCTGTTCTCATGCAAGCATCCTTCTGGTTGACAGTAGAATTGATAAGTAAAGCTGTTTTTAGCTAAAAAATCCTATTAGAGCTCTAAATGCTGGTGAATCTCTCATGGACAGGATCTGCATGGCATGCCATGACCTAATGGGAGGCCTGTCTGATGTTGCTCAGGTTGGGATCCCCAGCATCTGGTTCCCTATCCTTTTTTTTACATCTTGCATTAGCACTATTAAATGGCATTTTAGAGTATATTGTTGTGGTGGGTTAGTCTTGGCTATCAGCTAAATATCCACACAGCTCTTCACTCACCTTCTTCCTAGCAGAATGGGAGAGAGAAAATAGGAAGAACAGGAGCAAAAATGTTCATGGGTTGAGGCAAAGACAGGGAGAACCCTTACCAACTACTGAGAAAAGGTCTCAGCTTAAGGAAATTAAGCTATTGCCAGTTAAAGTGAAAATGTACTAAACAATGGAGGTAATGAAAAACAAGAAGTCAAATATTAAACCAACACTTTTCTTCCCCCCTTTCGCAGACCTAACTTCACTCCCAACTGCTCTTCCTACCCCAGGTAGCAGAATGCTGGGGCTGAGGTTTATGGTCAGGATGTAGAGGCGCTCCTCCCTCCTCACACTTTTGTTCTGCTCTGCATGGTCTCTTCCACAGGCAGCAAGGAATCCCTGATCCAATACCTATAGTACCTCCTCCACTCCTTTGATCTCAGTACTTCCTTTGCTGTTTCTCATTCTTTTCTGCTCTCTCCATCAGGCATTCTTTTCCCTTTTTTTTAAATTATCACAGTAGGGGCTGTCATTGTGGAGGAGAGGTTCAGGTGTGTTCTGCAGTGGGTTGTTTGGAGATGGCTGGAACCAGCTGTGTTGGGCCAGGGCAGCCCCAGCCTCTCCTCACAGTGGTCACCCCACAGCCTCTACTGCCTGCTTTTGGGCAGACATACCTTTGAGAGTGTGAGTGCCTTTCCCACAGGTATCATAGCAAACACTTGCACGCGTGTGTTACACTCCCATGCTGATATGTACCTCATTAGATGCTTCTGTTTTCCCCACTGCCTTTTAGACCAGAATATGAAGCCTCATATGAAATGTTGGGCCTCTAGAGAGAGAAGATGGGTTAGGATCTACTTAAAATGATAAATATGCATCCATTTTATTTGAAAGAATTTATAGGGAAATATTTTTCAATCATTATAACATTTCACCTATGAAACTATTTGTTAGCTACTTCTAGTCAGCAAAGAAAAACTTGCATTGACTCAATGAAACATACAATGGAATCACAGAATCATTTAGGTTGGAAAAGATGTCTAAGGTCATCAAGGTCCAATTGTTAACCCAGCACTGCCAGGTCCCCCACAAGTCCCTGTGTGCCACATCTACATGTCTTTCAAATGCCCCCAGGGATGGTGACTCAACCACTTCCCTGGGCAGCCTGTTCCATGCTCAACAAGCCTTTTGTGAAGATATTTTCCCTAATTTCCAATCTAAACCTTTCCTGGCGCGACTTGAGACCATTTCCTCATGTCCTATTGCTTGTTAGCTGGGAGAAGAGACCAACCCATACCTGATTGCAGCCTCTTTACAGGCAGTTGGGGAGAGCAAGAAGGTCTTGCCTGAGCCTCCTTTTCTCCAGACTTAATGACCTCAGGTCCTCATGTTGCCGTTATTTGGATTATTTACACTATTCAAAGATGTAATTATGGATTAGTATTGACTATTCATCTACATATCTGCCTCAGCTCTAAAGGCAATATGGACTTATAAGACATTTTGAATGGTCATAATGCTGTTCTTTCTCTACACTGTACAGCTGACTTTTTAAGCAACGACAAACATGCGCTTATAACAACAGCACAATATGAGATTAAAACATGGTTGAAGCAGATATATATTAATATATATATTAATAACTATTTGGCTCAGGCAGCAAACAAAATTAGCCAGTAAACCCAGAAAAACACAGAAATAAATTACATTTATTTTGATGCAATGTTATTTTATGTCAGGAAAATTAAACACTGAAAAAGATGTCACATTAAATATGTGCTTATCTTTTTAAATATTATTCTCATCTACTACAAACTCAAATGAATTTTATAACCAAGTGTTGCTCAAAATTAAAAATTGTTTAACCAGTAGTTCCTACTGAGCTAAGTAGGAAGTTAGATTCCTGCTATTGAATTTTTATTTTTATGGCTAGTATAAAACATCTATATATACGCAGAGGAACAAATCGAGATCCTAATAATGGCATAAATATAATCACATTCAGTTTTTCTTTCTTTGTGATTCTTGTGGTTTTAAGCCCAGATGGAAATCAAGCACCATGCCACTGCTCCCTCAAAACCCCACTCTCCTCCCCACAAGCCTCATGGAATGAGGAGGAGAATCAAAGTAACATTTGTATGTTGATATAAGAACAGTTTAATAACTGAAAATAAAATACAGTAATAATTGCAAATAGTAATAGCAATGAAAATCAAAAGGGGAAGAAAACAAGTTATGCACAATGCAATTGCTCACCACCCACTGAACAATGTCAGATCCCCTTCCCAAAATGAGATTGGCTGCCCTTCTTGGTAACTCCCCCCAGTTTATATACTGGGCATGATGTTCTGTGGTGTGGAATATCACTTTGGTCAGTTCGAGTCACCTGTCCCAGCTATGTTCCCTCCCAGTTTGGTTTTTTCCATACCTCCTCACAGGCAGAATATGAGACAAGGGAAAAAAAATGTCCTTGACTTAAGATAAGCACCACTTAGCAAAAGGCCAAAACATCTGTGTGTTATCAACACCATTCTCTTTCCAAATCCAAAACACAGCACTGTAACAGCTACTGAGAAGAAATTAACTCTACCTTAGTTGAAATCAGGACAGAAAGCCCAAAGAGGTAAAAAGAGCGGCTCCAATTCCTTCTTTTGCTGATATTTTACCAAAATAGCTTTGTTCAGTAACATTATAGTTAGCATATTATAACTGGCAGCTAGAAATATACTTTGATTCATTACAGGTATTTGACTCATCAGTCAAAACTGTCGAGATCCATCTTTCTTCTTTCACAGGGCAGGAAAATGAATTGCTAGAAGTCTAAGTTCTTCTTATAAAAGTGCTGGTACATAAATTACCTTAGTGTCATATATTAGCAGTTGAGGAAATGCATCTGGTAATATCTAGATACATGAAACTATCTACATGAATTAATATAGGGCTGAATAAATTCTTTGATCCTTACTGTCCACATAAGCTATTAACTGGCCATTTCATTCACTTGAACACCTAGGTGCTATTGTACATTGTTTTTCCCTGTCCTACTCCCTTGTTCCTACAAGCACTTTGTTGCTCTCCATGCAAGCACTGTGCAACAAGCAGGCATTGAAGGCAGGAAGCAACTGGTTAGGAACACATAGGTAGTTCTTTATCATCTTTAGGGGCTACATCCAGTAAAATCTAGTAATTGAATGCACACACTAATGCACTCAAATACTCTCATGCAGTGCTTCTGAAAAAGGGTGGTGTCACTTCTAGACCCAGTTTCCCACTTGTATGGCATAGAATGTCTTTCATTTCTCCTCAAGTGCCATGTCAAGCAGTGGTGTTCCCAAACGCTTAATGAAAGGGGCAGACCAGGATATAGATGAATGACAGGGTGTTGTATCAGCTCAAATCTCCAAGTTATTTAATATTCATCATTTCAAAATTCATTGAATTTTGTTCATTGTTCATTGTTCTGGGTAGGCTCAGACTCCAAGGGAACTTTTTGCAAAGTCCTATGTGCTCATTGCAATTTGTCCTTCAAACCCAAGTTTCAAATTAATATTAATGGTGCCAAAATGCCCTACCCTCTTCACACTTCCCCTCTGTGATCATCACCCACTGTGTACTGTGTGGTATTCTTTTAAGTTTTATATTTAACTGTAAATATAGCTCCCTTTATGAGACCTGAGGTACAAGGTTATTCAACTTAGTGTGTTACCACTTAGTGTGATAACACTGTGTTATCTGAAAAATTAGTAATAAAAAAATGACGTACAGTACAGTTCAACGTATGCAGTGTTTCAGAATGACTCCACTACCTAACAATACACACAGACCCAGCACCCCAAACAGAGGTGCCTTGTCCTTCAGTGTGTCTGCGTTCTGTTACTATTGCAGTCAAATGCAATATCATGCAATTAAAGTAGGTTTGCAGGTTTGCCCTTTGATTCCAAAATTACATTGATCTAATTTTTTGTTTGATTAGTGTGGAGTTTTCTTAGGCTTCACCTTTTTAGAGTGGAAGAGAGAGGCTGTATTTACTCACATATATTAACCATAACGCTTAAAAACCAATAATGAATAATTTCTTCTAAAGACTTTTTTTAAATCTACCAGAGATGCTGAAGTTTGTTCACTTTTCCCCAAGTAAACATATTCTCTTTCTCACGTAGGTCTGCTACCTATATTGTTATTCAGGGCTGGAAAAGAGCAGCCTTTGATCAGCTTTCTGAACATGTGGTAAAGAGAAGGGTAGAATTATGCATAAAAAGTGATAAAGTTATTCATATGCAGATTGGTGTACATTATCAGTTTTTAAATCTCTTCTGCCTACACCAGAACAATACAGAGGAGCTTTGGGAATCTCAATTTTATACTAAAAATGAAACCGTTTCCTTTTTCATTGCTATTTCACATCATTAGTATCTGTGCAGGTCATATTAAAAACATGTTAGAGAGACACTTGATTTAAAAAATAAAAAGACCTTAAAAAAGAAGTAAAACTAGATATGCCATCATCTGATGGAGACTCTAGAGTACATGACAAAAAAGAAAAATCATTGTGTTTCAGAGATTTCTTAAAATGTCTAGAATAGCTCCTCCTACACCATCTAAATTGTACATTAGCATAAGCTTATTCAGTCACAGGAGTTTGCACTTGAGCCATGACTGTCAAAGAGCAGCACGTCTAAAACAGAAAATGTGCCACAGTAGCTGAGGAGGACTGAGTTAGCTGTGTGTCAGTGGTAATTATTAAACCACAACCGTGTGCAGAATTTAGGTTATTTAAACAAGATTATTACAGGCAGAAGGGTTAACATGCAAAAACAAAGGAGCACAATGGAGCTATATACCACCTGTAACTGGAGTCACTTTCTATGCAAACAGCTCTTGCATGTTTTGATGTAATTAATTTCTGAAGCACAGAGAATATGTAGCAAGATTACTCATTCAAAATTAACAGGAGTTTAAATGTGGTAATATTCTTAGCTTTTTCTTATTTAGTTTCATTGAGCATTTGGATGACATAGATGATCACAGAAAATCTGCTTTCACTGAAATATTCAAATATGCACTGCAAAGTATATGTTCACATATGTCTCACATATTTCATAAGATACTGTCCATTTTAGTCATATGAATGACACAATGTGGCTATACCAAAATGAGCCAAACTTACAGATAACTTCACACATAAAAGGTGGGGGTTTTAGTGACATAACTGTATTCCAACACTGATTGTCTGAAAAAGATTGAATTTAATTGCCCTCACCCTTCTGGTATTTACTAGAGTGCACAGGTTATACAGTCAATTTTTTAAAGGATATCTGAGAAATAATACAAAATAAAAAACAAGGAAGAGTAGAAAAACAAGTTGTCAAGAAACCTTGTAACTTGCAGGAAGTCTTTGAGTTGTTTAGTGTAACACAGAATGCTGGGGAAGAAATTAATCAGCCAAACAGCTTGCCTGTACAGATTTATAGGCTACTTCTGAGTAATATGTGGTTTGCTCACTTTCTCTTTGCCAACCATTATCTAACAGTGCTAAGTCTTCCTAATTAAAGAGATGATCCTTTAACTGTGAAATCTATATTCTATTATTTTCTCGATTTATTGTTCAAGCTGTCTTTTTTAATGATGAGTCTTGACTTTCACTCTAGGTTGATTATTAGTTTTATCAAAGGAATTCTTTCAAAGCTTCTCTCCAAAAAGGAAACCTCTTAGATAAAATTAAATTACCTCTCGAAGAGAATAAGTAGGCTTTTTAATATTAAAGTACATTGGCATAAAACAGTAACACAAATACTAATGTAAATATAAACACATTAAAATTTTCTCTACATTCTGATTTGACTCTTTTTCATGTTTGTTTTCAGGACCTAGACATTTCTGATCCGACTTATATTTTCAAATGCTTATGATTAAATTTCTGATTTCATTATGTTCTTTGAGCTTTATACTGATAACATGGTACAATAACCTTGAACATTCTGGAGCTTAAACTCTCCCTTCAGGGACAAGAGAAGCTAATTCTAAAGAAATAGCTGTTGTCCAGCCTTGCTCTAAAACAAGGCCTTCTTCTGAGAGCGCTGTGAGTTGCCACTGTGACAGGACACTCCTGTGCTGAATGCAACAGGAGATTCACAAGTTCTTCACTTTCTCTTTCACTGTGCAACAACTTCCAGTTTTAGGAGTTTAGTTAAAAATGAGACTTATATGCCATCACGGAGATACAAGGGGTATTCTGCCATCAACAACAGTTCTCTCATTTATCAGGGACACACAGCATAGCAGCTGAGCAAGAATAACATATGTAATCCTTATTCACTGGAAGGTGGAGGTAAAGCTTAGACAACACAGTGACAGTTTGTCATGGCTGGACGTCAGAGCTATGGGAACAGGAAATGTTAACTGACTTGATAATTTGCATTTGCTCAATTCACTCATGAAGTTAACACAGCGCATTTCAACAGCACTTACCAGTCAGTCAGCCAGACAGGCCATTAAAGGCACATCTATTTTCCCTCCCGTTTGCACCAGCTGTTTGCTAAAATAATACTAAGTAGTAAGATAAGGCAAAAATAGTACTTGCAAGCAACCCCCACCAAGCATTTTTGAATGAAAATCCTTCCTATTTTTAATTTAGAATATGTGTTAAAATAACTAAAAATAGATGGCAACTCCACAGCGACAACCTTGGAGTAAAAGTAAGTTTTTAGAGGAAATCTTTGTGCTAGCTGCAAGGCAGGAAGAGAAAATTCACTTGCTGAAATCTGTGCATTAGCCCTTCTCATCTGTGCATTAGCCTCTCTCTGTTTGTAGCCACATCTTATAACAAGGGCAGGTATAAACATTAACAAGGCCTGCAAATAAGACATATGTCACTTCTTTATTTAGGCAAGACAGAGAATGAGAAAAAAATAATACAATTCCTGTTGAATTCTGTGTTTGTATGATCAAATCAATGAAGCAAAGATTATTTTCTTTATTTAGGAAGGTATTGTCCTTTGTTACTTTTTTTGTTTTTTCCCATAGAGAATGAGTTAGTTTTAGTTCATGAAGCCATAGTGGATCTTTCTTAAGGCTCCTTCTTTTTGTTTTCATGAGAAAATGTCCATAAACAGTTCTCCTCTTTGTAAAAATAACAGGGGGTGGGGGGTGGAGGGGTTTAGTGAAATTCACTTACTTGTGCCCTGCCAGTTCCATCCTGTAGACTTACAGGTTATTTCACATCTCAAAAAAGCTACTAGGTGTGTTTTGTTCTGTGCACTATTCCCTTTCTAAAGAGCACTGTAGCCAGTTGCCACTTCTTTTAGGGTCTTATTCTTTTGACTAATCTTCCTCTTATTTCACCCCACTCTGAATCTCAGGAGAGTTTAATGTGCTGTTCTGAGGTGATGACCCCATATGAAAACACTGTAGACTTCAATAGAAGCCTTTATTACAAGGCCAGGCACATTAAGTGTATTTTTATTTTCCTGCTCTTTTTTCTTCTTTTTTTCTTCTCCTCACCAAAAATGTCTGTTTCTGAATGAATTGATAAAAACAGTTCTGACTCCAGCTTTTTTCTATGGCAATGTAACTCTATCAGGATTTATCTTTTGCTTGTGAGCATTCCCTGCTGTCTCTATTAGAATGAGCTGCTCACCCAATCAGGGTTCTCCATACAGCAATAATACCAATTAAGACTAATTCCATAATATACATGCATACCATAACAACAATAACCATGTAATATAATCAATATAATATTAAATTCATTTTATCCCAGTCTGTGAATATGGACCCAAATGCTAAAGCTGTGAGAGCTAAACCTTTTAAAAGGAAGTAAAAAAATGTTCAGCAAATGTGATCATGGAATTTATTAATCAGAAATTCAATTCAGAAGCGCTGTGAATAAATCTTTCTGTAAGTAATCAATAAATGGCAATAGCTGTGCCTTTCAAGTTTATACTTTTACAGAAGTTGCTGTGAGATTTCTTTAAATAGCTTTAGTTGTATTTCTTCTGTTAGTAGCACCTCACTCCCCAGATGGCTAAGATACAGCACATCAAAACAAACTGCCGCCTTCTGGTGCTTTTGCTCTGTCAGCTGCCTACTTTGCAACACTTGTATATATGTGCCAAATGCCTATCTAACACATATGAGATATGCCAGTACAATACACTGAGATCTGCAATAAAATTTTATTAATGGGACCAAAACCTGTGCTTACATTCTGAAAACAGATATCATTAGGCAGCAGGGCCTATACATTCTTCATTTCAGGTTTAGATTTATAATTATGAGGATCTCTGAACATTTCCAATAGACTGGTATAAAATATCTAAAATAATAAGTAGAGCTGGATCCTACAGAATTTTAACAACTCATTTCAATACTGACCAAGCAAGAGATCCTATAGAATTTTAACAACTCATTTCAATACTGACCAAGCAAGAGTACTTCAAAACTTACTTCAGCTTCAGTTATGCCCTCACTACACGGCAAAAATAACTTCAACGCCACAGGAATCAGCAAACATTATTTTAAGTTGTTTCTCACTTGCAAGGTGGAAATAGCTAGACCAAGACTGACTCTTCTATGGTTGTATTATAGATGTGCATCACTTGAGTACTAAGGTGCAGGTCAATGATTTAAAGAGAGTGATTGATTCCAGTGCAGTGAATGGATTTATTAGAGCACAGCATAATTGGCCGAGTGACTCTCATTTTCACAATTTTTCTTGACCTGTCAAGTTGTTGTCTTTATAAAGATCAAATATTTATTGTTTCTCATATAACTCAACACTGCCTTCATGATATATGCTTCAGCCTAGATATTATCATGTCATCCTTTGTATCTCGGAGGTCTGATGGGTGCAACAACAACGAAAATCTTAGGACTAAACTGTTTATGTTGTCATAAGTCAAAATCCAAATGCATTGCCATGTCTCTGACCAAGTCATCAAAAGATAGCTATGAAGATGGTTACTTACATTACAGTTGAATAAGAATATATAAAGACTTTTTTCCTTTCATGAAATCTGTTGAATAATTGATCAAGGGAAAGTTTAACTTGTATTTAGCCAAGTTTAACTTGGATTTAGTGCAAGACACCTTGTCACA
Organism: Atrichornis clamosus; assembly: GCA_013400975.1. Classification (NCBI taxonomy): domain Eukaryota; kingdom Metazoa; phylum Chordata; class Aves; order Passeriformes; family Menuridae; genus Atrichornis; species Atrichornis clamosus. The sequence continues at coordinate 72,625 of WBMZ01009100.1, read as the reverse complement.
AAACAGAGTTGTTGTCAGCATTACTCTTTTTCACTGTTGCTATTATTATACAATATGTGCTTACATAGTATAATGACATTTTAAACTATTAAGTTTTCCCCTTTTATTTTTTTCATTAGACTTTCTGTTATATATGTCATCGGGGAAATAAAAACAGGTTCAAAGCAGCTGAAGTTATTTGAAGTGTTTGTACCTCCAAACACAGTAATAATTTAAAGCATCTTTCTTTAAAATTTAAAGATAACGTACCAGCACCGGATATCCCAAAACATAATATTGAGGTTATGAAGGTTTGAATTAGAATGCTAAACTGTAAGCGTACTTGATTTCCTTTAATGCTTTGTTGTATAAAATAAAAATATTTTCAGTTAATACAGCATCAAGCTGTATTCATGTGCCCTAGTTTAGGTATTTAAAATCTTTGTGTCTGAGTCATCTTGGAAACTCCATAATGCAGATAAACCAGCATTTTCAGAAAGTGCTTCATGTGCCCTATCTTAGACAACTATCTTAGGAAAACAGCATACCTTCACAAACTGCTTGTTTTTCTTGATTGATTAGCATATGGCTCTGGCTGTCTTAGACATGAAAGTCTAACTCCTGTAAGTCTAAAATTAGGTGAAAATTAATATCCACCCATTTTCTCCTCAGTGCAATAAATTCTCCTCTCTGTGTATCCCTCTGAAATGTTTGCTAACATTATCTGCTACAATGGATTTTAAACATGGTTAGATAAAAAAATAATTGAGAACAAAGATGTGCCTGCCTTATCCATACCAGTATTTTTTTAATCTCCAAAATCTGCCTTTAAGAGAACTGAGTTTGAAAGGTTAAGATGGGAAATTGATGGGACTAAACAAATGCTTTCTATATTGCATGTTGTGCTATGGGATTGCAGTTTTCTGTAAAATCATAGAAATACTACTTGGCAATTATCTGTGTGAATGGTGTCCTTTGAATCGTAAGAAAAAGTTCATCTCCTTCTCCTGCATGGAGCAGGACTATTGACAGAATTAGACTGGTTCAGTCATGGCTTTATGTACTGAAGTCTTGAAAACCCCAAGGATGGAGATTCCCTGCCTTTCTCAAGGAACCTTTCCAGAGTTGAAACATCCTTATAGTGAAGACTTTTTTCTTAATCTGCATTCTCTGACCTCCCAAGATACTACTTGCAACTGCTGCACTATCTACCACCATCTCCAACAAGAGTATGAGTCCACCATTCTTGTAACTCCCCTTCAGTCAGCAGCAGCCTGTGGTCAGAAAGGTGACGTCAATGGCAACGCACCCCCACTTTGTGTACTTTCTATAGACTAATTAAATGGAGGATATTTCTGCTTCTGCTTTCTAAATTTGGGGCTTCAAGGAAGAGTAGAGTAGCAGTTGGGAACTTCTTTCATTTCTTGCTGAATTCTACAATATAACATCTTCTCTGGAACAGTTTTACTTGAAAATTTCTAGTTTTTTTCTGATTGAACACTTCAGATGACTTTAAAATTAAATAAGTCCATCTCAGAAGTGAAGAAAAGTGCTGAACTGTGAGTGAGTCAGTATCAGCTGGCTAAACTCAGCTATGTGTTATAATAATTTTCTACGACAAAATTCAATCAAATTCCCAGCATCTGAGTAGGCCTGCTGCTATTACTGCTGTTAATTCCACTTCTGAAATAAATAAAGAAGATAAGGGAAATGTTTTATCACATCATAATGATGGTGCTGCTTGCACAGCGAGGAGAATTTATTCTAGTTCAAAGCACAATATTTTGAATGTATCAAATACTGCTTGCTAAAAAAGGAGAGAATTCTAACAACCTCTTGAACCTATATGAAATGCTTTAGCAGCTATAGGTAGTATGTTTCTACAAGATTACTGTCACATAGAAATACAAAAATAAGAGCAATGAATAAGAAAACAAAGATAAGGCTGCCCTGAAATGTAAGTCTTGCAAGCAACATAATTTTTATTCCAAGATTATTTTGAAACTAAAGGATAAATTTTATATGTAAAATAGACTTGCATTGCACTCACAATTTTTTTATCTTCACAAACCTCAGAACAGTACTCTTTTTCAGGAGTGTTCACAGAAAGAGAGGTTTAAACTTTCATGTTGATAAATAAAAATTATTATGTGATTTTGTAAATCTTTACACTACAGAATTTGGAATATTAGACTACAGAATTTTGAATATTTTATCCATTCAAGCGACAGAGATAATTCTAGATGGTTTATCAGACTAATAGCCAACAAATAAAAAAAAGATACTAGGAAATCTAACAAAATACTGAATTAACTATAGATTTAATTTTTAAAATCATATCTCTTTAGAATAACTGACTTTTCTAAAGAAACTGTGATCTTTTCATGACATTTTGCAAGGACAGAATACATGAACTATCGTGTGCTGTTTGAGAAAATACAGCTGTGATGTCATCGCCAAAAAAAATGTGTTTTTTTCACCAAGCACACTCCTGTACCCACGAGTTGTGACAGATATTGCGACTGTGTAATGTGATTTCCTCTCTAATCAAGACAAAAAGGAATAGTGTGTCTAGAAAATAAAAACTGAGCTATTTCACCAGTTTGGGAATAAATGCAAAAATTACAGTCCAGTTCTTTTGACTATGATCCTTAATAATAATAGCAATAAAATGGACTGTGGACTATTGGCTGGCCCTGAGGGCAAGCAGCACACCATGGCTCATATCCTCATGGGTCTGGTCTCACTCCCACCAAAACAACATCGCCTCATCTTTACTTACTTTGGGAATGCTCCCTGATAAGTCTTTCTTATTCAAAAGATTTTAAAACAAGCAAAATCCAAAGGTGTGATATATCTTTATGTCAGCACCTCATCTGCCACTTGAACCCAAAAGACAAACTACATAGAGAGAAGCAGGTCTACTGTCAGAGTCAGTACTACTGCAGGTACTTCCACTGGGGAACACAAAAGTACACGCTTGCATTTCTTCCTGAACTCCCTGAATATCCCACCATGCTATGTGAAAGGAAGGGAACTTTTCATTATTTTGCCAAGCAAAGCCTGGTTTTGGAAAATCAGAACGAGCAATTAATGCTATCATTGTTGTAGCACCTTTCTTTATTAAAAATATGTCTTGGAGGAGGCAAAAGGGATAAAATAAGATTTCCAAGATCCTAGGTAAACCAGGCTTTGGCAAAGAAATATGGATTCTCTAATCATGTAAGTTAATTGGTCACTTGAGTTGAAAACTTGAGTTGAAAAATGGGGAGGTTTTAGAATATGAAAGGAATGAGATTTTGGTAAAGACTTTCTAAAAGCAGGAAGTTGATGTAGGAACCTGATACCATTGCAGATAGAATTGTATGATGATGCTGCCTCCTGTAACAAAGCATTTGGATTAGGATCAAAGAGGTCTCTCCCATATCTATGTTTTTTCTTTTTCTGGTTTTAAAAATACACTTGTATTTTAGGGTAGAAGAACAATGCCTAGGCTCCCCCTACAGCATGAGTAGAGCCTTAAATAGTAGAAGCAGTATTTTGTCTTTGATCTATCTTTCAGTATTACCAAACTGTTTATATTTTAAATGATATGTGAGCAGTCTATCTCAATAAGAATGCCACTATTTTATTTCTAAGGATTACATTATACATAATGACCTAAACTCTATAGCTCTTATCGTAAACCAGTAATACTTTGCATTAAGAAAAATAAATTTTTTCTTACTGATGACTGCTTTTTTTCCTGAGATGATTTGCACACAATGATTTCTTCTAAGGAGAGGAAGATGTAGTTAGCTAATATAAGCTAAAGCAGCTAGAATAAAAAAGTGCACACCATAGTAGACAAAACTTCATTGTCACAGGGCAATTCATTCTATGCTTTATTTCCTTCTAGCAATTTTCTAATTAAAGTCTGGAGTTTTAAAAGCATTTTTTGTTCTGAAACTGCATGGCAGTGATGGAGTCACAAGAGGTTACCAAGGTGAACACTATGTATGGCTCTGTAAACACTTCAAGCTTGCATTAACTTGTATAGTTTCCAATCTTACCCTCACCATTACTCCACAGTCCTTTGCTCCCTCTCCCTTAAGCCAGCAAAAGCACTTACTGAGCCATGCTCAGTAAGTTCAACTGAGTTGATCAACTGAGTTAAATTAACCTTTCTACCATCACCACCCTATTTTTTGCTGGGTTAGTTTTAACTAGATCTGTTCCTGACCTTGTTCACTGTAAAGCTTCATGGATACCAATCTCAACACTAGTGACTGTAGAAAAAAGAAGGAATGAGCACCCACATTTAAGCAGAGGGCTAATCCAGTTCTTTCAGTATCTGGATTAAAAACCTTAATGAATCACAATGTAAATGTTACAGAGGACATGTCTGTAAAAACATGCCACTGAAAAAAAATAATGTCATGTCTTACGTGACAGTCAATATTCTAAATCACAGAATCATTAAATTAAAAATTAAGTTCATAATTAAAAATAATAAAATGGTATTATGCCCCAAAACCCAAGAAATTCTCATATGACATTCAAGTATTTGTTCAGTCATATTTCTCACACATTATACTGATGTATTCCCTGGGCAACAAATAATCTCCAGACCCAGAGATTTCTGTGTGCTGCCCACTACTTGGTGGTAGTCAGAGATGAGAATATTGTCTTCAGAATGTGGTAGAGTTAGATCTCAGCAGAAAGTTTAGTACTGGTCTCCATACCATACATTTTGTTGTATTTCCAAATGTTTTAAATTTTATTTAATTATATATTCACACTATAGACCTTTTATTAATTTCTTTTTTGGTGTGTTTCCTCATTCTGTGGCCCATTCACATGTCAGATCATTCCTCAATGCTAACACTAATTGTGGATTTAATTGACATGTATAGTGAAAATGTCAATGGCAGAGTATTTTTAACACATAATGGCAGCTTCAGCTTTAGTTGCCTTCAGTACTAATTCCTGATAGTCATTGTCCCATTTAACTTAGGATAGAATTTTAAATAGAGATGTTATCATCTGATGACTAAATGTTCCTTTTTATCTCATTTGTATCAATCGTCAGTGCACAGAGGCATTACGATGATCGATTCAAATGTATGAATAGTTGTGCCACCCATGAAAACAGTCTCAACAGAGTAAAGCACTGATGAAATGCCTGTTCTTTTGTTTTAATTTTTACTGACAGTCGCTGCTAAGGTGCCTTATAGGAACTTGCAGTTTGGACCGTGAGTGGTGGACTGTAGAATAATTCAGAAGTTCCAGTCTATTAGAAAACCCCTTTTTTAGTAGCTTGGTATGGCAAGCTTTTGAATATTAGATCTGAGTCACATATTTCACTGAACCATTCCAACAGATGAAGATTAGAACTTTAATTTTGATTAATAGGGAAAAAAGTAGACAAGCAAACCTAGGCCAGTACAACAATAAAATCCTTGAATTACAAACCTGATACCATGACCTAATCTCATAATCATTATTTTAAATAAATTAATTTTTTTTATTTGCTACTTACTTTTTTATTTATTTTCTTTTATTTATGCTTAGACAGAGAGGTGGTATGTCACCATTCAAGTTTTCTATTTTCCAGACAAGCTAGAGGTAAACTCCTGAACTCCAGTAAGCAGTGTGTCAACAGGACACATGCCAAGCACTTGCAGGTGTAGCAGCACACAGCTCTCTCCTGTGCTGTCAGTGCCCAGGAGCACTCATCAGCTGCCCCCTCACCCAGGAGGTTCTCCTCTCTTGCACTTGTGGAGATGGGCAAATTTTATCCTTCAAGAGCTCAGAGACTGAAACAAAGATTTTTATTGAATCAATTTGCCAGATCCTGTGCTCTTACAGAAAGCACCCTAGTTGAGGAAAGTTGTCTGTTTCTTGGCTGAGGTGAGATGTTTCTAAAACCAAAGTCTCCTTCAAAGAAAACCTTTAAAATATGCAGTCTTATGTCTTCACGCCAATGTTGTTGATTTATTCACCATAGAAAGCTGTCAGACTTTCATCTTCTTGTCCTCATTTTGAAGAAAGATTCACTTGTACTTGAAAGGCATCCCAAGTGAGCTAGGGAACTGCCACCAGAACATAAATAACAGGCCAAATTTAGGAAAGTGCTTCCTTAGAAAAGCATTCATGTTCATCCTTCATTTTAGGTGTACGCATCAGTATCATTGTCAGATCTCAGCTTCCACAGTTATTACGAAATGTTTATCAGATATTGGTTTTGCTGCTGCTTAGTTTTTCCAGAATGTGGAAACCTCACCTAATGCTCTAAAGTTATTATTACTGCTGAAAGATAAAGATTTTTTAAATTAAGTTATAAATAAACAAAAGTAATCATTTAAAAAAAGAAACATTTGTTGAAAAAAATGAACTGCTGCTGTTAAAGTTCTATTTTTTTGGAAGCAAAGAGCAATTTTCTTAATTCAGTATATAGGAAAGAACAAGGAATTTCATTCACAGATCCCTACACTTCAGAGTTCAGCTTGGACTCTAACTGAAGTATGAAAGATTTATAGCTAGGTTTTGGTTTAATACCGATGTTTAGTTTTAAGCAGAACTCCCAGTCTGAGTAACTAGCTATTGCAATAAAACTATGAAGCTCAGTGCACCTCTGAGATGTTTTAATTTGGACTAAAAGCTGTTCATTTGAAATAGTTCTGTTGATATAAAATCTATCAATAACAACTGGTCCTGTCATAGCAAAGAAATTAATGGAGGGGGTGGTAGATTGCATATTTTTGATGAGTTAAAATACTATTTTTCCAAAATATGACAGCAATAAATATAATTACAAAGCTCAATATTAATTTGGGGATTATAATGAAGCGCACAGGACCAAAATTGTTTTCTTTTCAACAGGATTCCCAACAAAACAGATTATTCAAGAGGTAACCTTTTTTCCTATATTTTGTTTTGCAAATGATGATTTTTCAAGATCAAACCCCTCATTTTTAACTTTTTAACAACTTTTTTTAAAGGTTTTCAATATATAGCTGATCATTATTGTTTGCTTGCTGGGTAACCCGTATATAGTTGCTCCTGGTGCCTTGCCACCTATACTTAGAATTAAAATGATAGAGATTAAATAAAATAGCCTTAAATTATGTTTCCCTATTGATATTGAATGTTTTATAATCAAATAATTATATAATTGGTTTTAATTGCATAAAACTGAAGAGTCCATTTCATGTTGCTTCAAAGTAAATATCAACATTGTAGTGATTTAATTTATTAATATACCATAGACAGGAGCAGACTATCTCACCATCACAGTAATTCACAATAGACTAGGTTATGCTTTTGTCTTGTCTTCCACCCAAGTGTTTTGATTAAGGAGTGTAGTCTCAGATTTGTACTTACTATGGATTCAAGTAGGGTAAGTATTCCAAAATTATGCATTTTGCTGCAACTTTACAGCACAGTTAAAGTCCTTTTCTCTCCTTACTAATACCATGAGGGCAGAGCAAGGTGGGAACTGAGGTATGGTCAGTGGAGCTCAGGTCACTACAATCAATGTCATTTGGGCAGTGGGTTCAACATTCCCCAAAATAGAAACATAACTAAGCCAATTTAGATACAGGTTTTTAACACTTTGTCAGGTACAAATATTTTTTCCTAACTAATCTGACAAAACATTCAAACACTTGATATACATATATCTGACAGGGCAGATCCGAAGCTCTAAAGAAACCCCATTAGGACCTATAAGAGTTCCCAAATAAACACCACCTACATTTGCCTTTCTTCTGGATGCTCCCAAACTATCAGTGTAGTAAGATTTGTCAGATTCATTAGTCAAGTCAAAGAATTTGCCAAAGTTATTGGCAAAAGTGGCTTTTTAAAAATTTTGTACATAAAGAAGACATGATTTTAAAGTAAGTTTGAGGATCATTTTAAGGAAAGAGAATCTGGACTTTCAGATAAGCCAGCTTTTCATCAATACAGATTCACTAGATTCACTTTCTCACCCAGGAAAAAAAAAAAGAAAGAGCCCCCAACATTTTGTTCATATGCATTTAATCACTCATGCTATAAGGAGACTGTGAAAGACCTCATTTCATGTTATAGAGAAAGACTTGACCCTTCATCTCCAGATGGCAATTTATTTGATAAATTATAATTTCACATCTCAAAGTCTGCAGATGACAGTTTCCCCAGTGCACAATAACCCAGTATATTCTATCTGTTCTGTATGGAGTAGATAAAACTCTGTGTTTATAAGAAGTACTGTGCTGTTGAAGATACAAGACAGATTTGTTTTTCTTTGAATATAGCAAAATATGTCATTCTCCACCCCAATCCCTCCCAAAAAAAGTTAAACAGCAGCTATGTTTCCCAAATGCACATGTAATTTGCCCTGTGCATACAAGTTTTTATATTCAAAATCTCAGTATTGGAAAACAGTATCATAGAAAACAGTATCAATTCTTTATATGAATAATACACATTATCATAGGTATGACAGTCTTAAAATTAAGACTATTTTAGGATATTTTTCCCTCTATTTCCTAATATTTAAATATCCACATCTTTGTATATATTAGATAGATATTGCCTGGATATTAGATTAGGTATTTGATATCAGATTTTAGAGAGATGAAAGATACAGAAAGAGGCATTTTAGGTTAGAAACATATTTCTCTATACATGACCCAAGCTACAAGTATGATCATTTTCCAGTAACTTAACAAAATTATAGAGGTAACTTCAATTTATAAAAAAGGTTCATTAAGATGATCCTAATTTATAAGATAGGTTAATTAAAATTATCCTCATTTATATATCCCAAGAACTGTGAAGTGTTTGTTTAGATTGATTTCAAGCCTTTCTGAGGCAAAAAAGGTGATAAAAGTTTAAAGTCCATTTCCTACACTACAACACATCAACAGCCAGCAGATATGGATTTTTGATGAAGTAACTAGTTTAAAAATCCTACACTTTGGGCCAATGCAAGGAGAAGAATGCATTTTTTAGTATTTTGTTGCATATATCTCATTCATTTATTTTAGTTGCATGCAGTACCACTAGTACTGTGCTAGCAAATTCTATTCAGCTTACCCATTACTCTAAAAAAAAGATTTTCCAAATATTTTTAAATAGATTTTACTTGGACAGTCAACCCCTTTAAATACTATATTATTAAGCAATATACAGTCATTATGTCAAATCCTAAAACAGGTTTTATTTATATGCATATCAGTTTTATTCATGTTGATTTAAAATGTATTATTGTAGTGAGCATGGAATATTAGAGTTTAATAAAGGTTTTGTAATGGCACTATATGTAGATAACATGCTAGTAGATACTATTTTGTTCTTATTAATTTGCTGACAAAATCAGTGCTAATTGCAGTCACTTTGGTTATTGTATGCTATTTTCCAAAAAAATTGGCCAGAAGAGAAGACGTTTCCTTTCTTTTGCAGCTCATGGTATTAATTACAGCTCTATTTCTAAATTGCCTAAGTTCCTCAGAGAAATTTTGTCCTTTTTATTGACGTAACAATTGTTTTAAAGCTTTATCTTCAATAGTTACTTTTGCTTCAAACTAGGAAACAAAGTTTTTCAGGTGTTTCACACACACTCCTTTGTGACATCTATAGCTTCAGAATGATTCCTAAATATCCTGCCTTATGTCAAGAGGCTTTCCTGGTTACTTCTAGGGCTTGAAGATCTTTTCATCACCAGTTTGCAAAACGAGGCTATGCATTTTACATAGATGTAGGCATTGCTTCAGGTTTGGTGAGCTAGCTAGAGAAGCTAAGCTTCTCTTCTAGGGTACCATGAACACACTGTTAAGGATTAAGATACAGGAATAGAGTTAACTGCTGTTATTAGATAGATAAATTAATTTCGCCTTTAACAAACACCAGGGCAAGGTGGAAGCAAAAAGAATTGTTTACTTACTAAATTCAAGACACAAACTTTTACAAAGATTTATCAAGAGAAATACACATATAAAAGTGAAATGAAAGAACCATCCATCAGTCTGGTATACATAGTAACCTAGAATAATTCAGGACACATGTTAAAACACATCTATTCAGGCATTAGGATTGATCTTTATTAGTTTAAACATTTAACTAGTACATCACCATGCCTAAGACACCCGTTGGCAGTGAGTTATTTTGAATATTTGTTTACTGAATTAAAAATTGTAGTGTGCTGGGTTTGGCTAGGCTAGAGTTAATTTTCTTCACAGTAGCAGGCATGGGGCTGCATTTTGGATTTCTGCTTGAATAATACAGAGATGTTGTTGTTATCACTGAGCAGGGCTTACACAGAGCCAAGGCCTTTTCTGCCTCTCGCCCCATCACACTAGCGAGGAGGCTGGGGATGCACAAGGATTTGGGAGGGGACAAAGCCAGGACAGCTGACCAAAATTGATCAAAGGGATATTCCACACCATATGGTGTCATGCTTAGCAGATAAAGCTAGAGGAATAAGGAAGGGGGTGGACATTCAGAGAGTGATGGCATTTGTCTTCCCAAGTCACCATTACATGTGATGGGGCCCTGCTCTCCCGGGTGTGGCTGAACGCCTGCCTGCCCATGGAAAGCAGAGAATTAATGCCTTGCTTTGCTCTGCTTACTCACTCAGCATTTGCTTTCCCTATTAAACAGTCTATATCTCAACCCACGAGTTTTCTCACTTTTCCAATTCTCTCTCCCACCCCACCAGGGAATGGCTGTGTGGGCCTTATTTGGCAGCTGGGGTTAAACCATGACAGATGACAATAGATTTAAACTGTCAGCTGTTTGGGAGTTTGTATGAAAACACAAAGTGTGTTTATCCTCTTAAGTTACATATAAGATCATAGAATCATGGAATGATTTCGTTGGAAGAGATCTTAAAGATCATCTAGTTTGAACAACCCCATATAGATTATGGAATCATTTAGATTGGAAAAGACCCCTACGATGCTGGATATGTAAAAGAATAAATACAATCTTTTGTCCAAACCAGCTGTCTAGTGATCACTAGCAGCCACGTAGACAGTGGGAAATGAAGATTTGGGGAAAATCTGATTTTTAAAAAGCAAAAACAAACAAACAAAACAAAACAAAACAAAAAGTTTAGGACACCTTATCCATTCTCCAGTAACACATTACTTATTACATTTCGGTTTGCAAGTCTGATCTGTCTCCAGATTAGAATCTTCCTGCTTTTTTTTCTTCAGTATTTGATCTTATTTTACATGGAGAACAGGTGCGAATCAAAACCAAAAACAAAAATAAAACTATAGCAAATCCTTGTATCTTCTTATCTCCAAGGTGCCATGCAGCCCTGCTTTTTCAGATTAAATTTTTCAGGTTTTTCAGGATCAGAATCTCAGACTTTAATGAATATGGCTTTCTTTTCATTTTCTCCAAATACAGATGCTTCTGACACTTCTGATAGTTTTGGCCTCAGAAGATGTGGCTCACTACATAGATTTGTATTTTCTAAATAGAAATTATTAAGGTGTGGTACTCCAATTCTGGGATTCAATTCTGTAATTACATTATTACTACTTCTTCCCATAGAAAATGATATCATCTTTGAACACTTCACCCCAAGCTAGACAAAGCAGAAGTAAATTCCAGCATTTTTCCGCACCTTACCATGTCAGTGTCAGTGTACTAGAAATAGGGAATGCACCTGTTATTGATCCATAAATCATCTCACAGAATGGATTTTTTTCATATATATATATGTCTGAGACTAATCAAAAGTACTCAAGCTATTAAGTAGATACAACCAAATGTGTTTAGAATCCTGTGTTCACCAACAAAGGAGGGAGGGATAATATTTTTTAAAACATCCATAGGTCCTCCTAAAGCCAAAAGAAAATCATTGGGAGAGCCAAAACAAATTTTCCCTTCATTACTATCATGGGCAGGAAATCCATGAGAAAAAAAAAAATGTAGGGAACCTGATTGTGTAGTGCTGTCACTCCACTGCCTTTGTTGAAGAATTTGCATACTACAGCAAGGTGAAGTAGGATTAGATCTTTATGACTACATAGCATTTAGCAGATGCCACTACCATAGTCAAATGATGTATTTATTACTTTAAATAATTTTAGAACCAGAAATGATCATGTAAAATATTCAAATATTATTTTGAATCCTTTCCCATTATTTTTTTACAATCAATAATATCAAATAGAGTAATTCCTTACATTCTATCTTTATTTCCCAGTCTTAGAGGTTCCGGGGAACAAACTGAAAACAGATGGCTGGATTTAGAAAGCTTTACCTTATGCAGCAAAATGAGGTTCTGTGCAGATGGACCTGTAGAGACTAGTGCCAGTATTGTACCTTATCCATATGGACCACAAGAGTTATGGCAGAAGTAATTATTTTCAAATTCATCATTGGATACAAGCTAATGCCTCCCTATTTGCACGACTCTACTCTTTCTACTTTGTGGCATTGGAGAAGCAGGAATAAGCAGAATAACTATCGAAGAGTGTTTGCATGGTAAGTCAGACACAATACACTAACTAGTGTTTTAATATCTTTTAGAAAAGATTCTGTATCTCTGGGTATAGCAACATAAAGCATTCAGGTGAGCATGCACTGGGTCAGCTCAGTGTTTTCACATCAGAGAATTCAGGTTCCTGCAGACAGAGTTTTATATGATGGAGTGTGTGGAGCTAACAGGCAAGAGGCAGTGAGTTGATGACATTATCTAGGACTGGAAAAAGTTGTCACAGCACTTTTAAGAACTGAACTATATTTAATCACAGGTCTGTCCTCCAAGACATACTAGACTCAATGGTATAGTGGGAATATTCTCAAATCACATTTATTACTAAATCTCATGTCCTGCTGTCAGCCAGCTACAGGCCCTGCAGTGTGTTAGGTGAAGATCCAGTGAGTGGGATATAGTATAAGAACCATGGGATCGACTATTCTCATCACTTAAAAGACAGACTTCTTCAGTGATTATCTTAAAGACTGACAATAGATTTAGGATTAGGTCTATTCTGAGAAAGATTGTGGAAGCATAAAGGCAAAGGCACCAGCAGGATTTTTGGACAATCTTGTAGAAAAGGCTTTTTCTATGGCTTGGTTAATACATGGGAATATACATATTTCAGACTCAATGAACACATATTGCAAACAGTTGCAAAAAAATAAATACAGAAATGCAATTTCTTATATTCACAAAGATAGAGATGTCCTTTCCTAGGTGTTGTTATGTTCTCTTTTCATATGAGTATGATTTAAAGTCTTGATGCTTTCATTTACAGATCTCTAAATAGACAGCACATATGGTTTCTAGTTTCTACTATATCTGAGACATACAAAGTCATAAATAAAGTAAGAGGCAACAGTCTTTACAGAAAGAAAATCATGGATGCTACTTTTGCCTTTAAGTCTTCCATTGCTCTTCAAACATTCTAATTTTCCCTATTTTGCTCTTCAGTTGCACCTGTGAAGTTTTCATTGTCTGATGATACACAATATTGAGATATTCTCTAATGCTAAATGTTTCAGGATTGTGGTGTACCAAGAACCAAAAAGTTTAACTAATTTCCATTTGTAAAGTCATTTGAGATCCTCTGATGATGGGTATTACAAAAAAAAAATAATTCTTATAATGAGTAACTAAAAAGTGATCTCTTGCAGTGTTGAACACATCAATATGCATCCATCAGATCATATTTAAGATAAGTTTTGGGAATTGATTTCTTTGGTCTTCAGGACTGACAAAAATCTCATAAATAAGAGCAACAGAAGAACATAAAAATCCATCTGAATAATTTAATAAAAAGTACTGAGAGAACAAAACAACATAGAACAATACAAATTCTCCTACACAAAATTACACATCAAGTATTTCAGAGTATCAGCATAGCAACAAATGATTAGTTTGGAATAATTCCAGAGGTAACAATATTTTAGAGAAATTTGTTTCTGAAAGTATGGCAAAAATACACTGGTTTCAGATGAAGATTTTTTTTCTCTAGCAAAATAAATAATTTTCAGTTTAAAAATAACTTCTGCTTTCTACTGATCTAATTTTGTCCTTGGCTACCACAGGCATGATTTGCTGAAGCTGAAAGAAAATAACAGCTGTGAAGTTGTTCATATATGATGAATGAGAGCATAATGTAAAACAAGATACCTAAACCACAACAAGCAACAGAACATTGCTCAGCTTAAAGCCTGAATCCATGTTACATCCTGATTATCTACTCAGGACAATTTTGTCCCTTCAGAGGCACAAGAATTTCTTGCTTAACATGCCACTAAAATTGTAAAACTAAATTATCTTATGAAGAAAGTCACAAGGAAAAAAAATAAGTGTGATATTAACTGATAAATACATGGAATATAATGAATAATTTTAAAAAGTGGAAGTACCACTCACCTCTGAAGATTGCTTATCTGAATGTGAAGTATTTAGCAACATAGAAAACCATATTTAAGATGAATTGTTTTTAATTTCTGTGTTAAATTTAAAAGTTTCACTTACATGATTACACAGGAGCTTCCAAAATATCTATCAGCTTGGTTATGGAAGAAACATAGCTTCACAACATGCTACAGATGAATGATGCTATTCCTCAAAGCTATTATTTTTCAGACTGTTGAAAATATAGAATCAGAATCGTTTAGATTGGACAAGATCTTTAAGATTCTTTTGTGGTTTAACCCCAGACAACAACCAAGCACCATGCATCTGCTTGCTCACTTCCCCACAAGTGGGATCAGGGAGAGAATTGGAAGGGTAAAACCAGGAAAACTCTTGGGTTGAGATAAAGACAGTGTAATAGGGAAAGCAAAAGCTACACACACAAGCCAAGAAAAACAAGGTATTAATTCATTGCTTCCTGTGGGTGGGCAGATGTTCAGCCAACTCCAGAGCAGAGCTCCATCATGTGTAACAATTACTCGGGAAGACAAACACCATGACTCCAAACTCCCTTCTTCCTTCTTCCCCCGCTTTATATACTGAACATGATGTCATATAGTCTGGAATATTGCTTTGGTCAGTTTGGGTCACCCGTCCTGGCTGTGTCTCCTCCCAGCCTGCCATGCACCCGCAACTTCCTCATCAGCTTGGCAGTATGAAAAGCAGAAAAGGCCTTGGCTCTGTGCAAGCCCTACTCAGCAACAACAAAAACATCTCTATTAGCAACCCTGTGTTCAGCACAAACCCAAAACACAGCCCCACACCAGCCACTGTGAAGAAAACTAACTCTATCCCAGCCAAAACCAGCACAGATTCCAACTATTAATCTGGCACTGGCAAGTCCACCATAAAACCATGTCCCCAAGCACCACATCTATATGTCTTTTAAATAACTCCAGCGATGGTAAGACAACCACCTCCCTGGGCAGCCTTCTCCAGTACTTGATTACCCTTTCTGTGAAGAAATTTTCCCTAACATCCAGTCTAAACCTTTCCTGGCAAAACTTGAGTTTCCTATTGTCGTCTTGCTTGCTACTTGGAACCAATACCCACCTTGCTAGAATCTCCTTTCAAGTAGTTGTAGAGAATGATAAGGTCTCCCTTCAGCCTCCTTTTCTCCAGGCTAAATAATCCCAACAGCCTCCACTGCTCCTCATAAGACTTATGGTTCAGACCCTCCACCAGCTTTGTTGCCCTTCTCTTGACTTGCTCCAGCACCTCAATGTCTTTCTTGTGGTGAGGGGCCAAAACTGGACACAGAACTTGAGGTGCTGCCTCACAAGTGACAAGTACGGGGGAACAATTGCTGCCATAATCCCAGGGCCACACTACTTCTGATCCAAGCCAGGATGCCATTGGCCTTCTTAGCTACCTGGGCACACACTGGCTCATGTACAACTGACTGCCAACAGCATGCCCAGTTCCTTTTCCACCAGGCAGTTTTCAAATCATTCTGTCCAAAGCCCATAGTGTTGCATGCAGCTGCTGTGACCCAAGGGCAGGACCTGGCACTTCTTGTTGAATCTCATCCAATTACCTTGGAACATCAATCCAGCCTGTCCAGGTCCCTCTGCAGAGCCTTCCTACTCTCCAGCAGTTCAACAATTCTGCCTAACTTAGTGTCATTTGCAAACTTACTGAGGGTGCCCTTGATCCCCTTGTCTAGGTCATCAATAAAGATATAAAACAGGGCCAACCCCAGTACTGAGCCCTGGGGAACACCACTACTGACCAGCCACCAGCTGGACATAACTCTGTTCACCACCACTCTCTTGGCCTCAGCATCCAGCCAGTGTTTAATCCAGCGAAGAGTGCACTTGTCAAAGGCATGAGATGCCATTTTCTCCAGGAGAATGCTGTAGGAGACAGTGCCAAAGATTTTGCTAAAGTCGAGTTAGACAATATCCACATCCTTTCCCTCAACCACTAGCCAGTCACCTTGTCACATCAGGTCAAGCAGGATCTGCCTTTCTTAAATCCATGCTGGCTGGGCCTGATCCCCAGGTTGTTCTGCACACGCTGCAACATGGCACCCAAGATGATCTGTCACATGACTTTACCCAGCACTGAGATCAGGCTGACCGCCCTGTAGTTCCCCAGATCCTCTTTCCAACTGTAACTGAGACTGCTGATAAATCACAGAATCACAGAATGTGCTGAGTTGGGAGGGATCCACAAGGATCATCAAGTTCAGCTCCCAGCGTAGCATCATCCCCAAGAGTCACACCATGTGCCTGAGAGCATCGTCCAAACGCTTCTTGAACTCTATCAGGCTTGGTGATGTGACCACTTCCCTGGGGAGCCTGTTCCAGTGCCCAACCACCCTCTGGGGGAAGAACTTTTTCTAATATCCAACCTAAACCTTCCCTGACACAACTTCAGACCATTCACTCAGGTTGTGTCACAGGTCACCACAGAGAAGAGATCAGTGCCTGTCCCTCCTCTCCCCTCCAACAGGAAGTTGTAACTGCAATGAGGTCTCCCCTCAGTCTCCTCAAGGCTGAAAAGACCAAGTGACCTCAGCTGCTCCTCATACAGCTTACCTTCAAGGCCCTTCACCATCTTTGTTGCCCGCTTCTGGGTGTTCTCTAATAGTTCTATATCTTTCTTTTATTGTGGTGACCAAAACTGCAATATTCAAGGTGAGGCTGCACCAGTGCAGAGTAGGGCTGGACAATCACCTCCCTCGACCAGCTGGCAAATGGTGGGAAGTGGCTCAGTGAGCTCTTCTGGCAGTTTCCTCAGTGCCCTTGAGTGGATCCCAACTTACCCAAGAGACCTGTGTGTGTCTCAGTGGTGTAGCAGGTTGCTGACCACTTTCCCTTGGAGGGAAGTCCCTTGAGGGGACTTCATTCCACTCTCTGTCTCTGTCTTCCAGCTCAATAAAGTTCCCTTTTTTCTAGTCAGTTTTATTTCTGAAATCAAAAATCAGCTCAATTTATGAAGAAAAGGAATAAGAAAATTTCATAGTCCTCTGTTTGGCATAGTGAAGGCCCTATAGCATTTTGGTACATTTACAATGTCTATTCAACTGCATCACATTTACACTGTGATTCAGGAAAAACAAACTGCACTCCAAGCCCTAAGGACAAAGCTATTTACAGACAACTAGAAGCCATTGTAGTTTAGCACCGATGGCTAAACCAGCTCAAACAAATAAGGAACAACTTTTCCACAATGCTGTTTGTTATTCTAGGAGGTAGAATAACAACCTATATGGGTGGATTCTGACATAAGGATACATGAACAGTATCACACAATATATATTATAAAGAAAGAGTGCCACTCTTGGGGAGTGGCACATGGGGAGAGGAATATAGAGCAAGAGAGAAAAATGGAAAACATAGAAAGATAGTTTAAAATAACTTACTACTTGGTTCATTGCTATTCTGAAACAAAAAAATGGATTTTTTCTAAGCTGTTGATACATTTTATGATCCTTTCTAGCAGTTTCTTTCCTAGACTAGGTTAAAGGCTTTATTTAGGCTATTAATTCCTTGTGTGAAGGCTTGCACTGTACTTGGGAATATTTGTTTCTAATCACTATTGGAGTGATATTTTAGACATGTTTTGATGCCTCGGTATATGAATACTTGGGGTTTATTACTCTTTGCCTCTTATCTCACTGGTTGCTGACATCTCTCCTGCCCGTTGGGTCAGAACTGGATGGCTATAGCCATTCCAACTATAACCTCAAGCATCTAACCACAGTGCTAAATGTGGGAACAATGGTCAAGGTCACTTCTCTGTAACCAAACTCACTTAGCTTTAGCAATCCATGGTAATCCAGAACATAGCAATGTGGTGGAACATTCTCTCTATCATCTCAAGCCTGCAATTCAGAAAGTGGCACATCTCTTCTCAGTCTGGAGATTCCCTAGACCTAGCAGATTGTCCATGCATCAGCCAGCTTATTTAGTACTGCACCACCACACTTTAAAGGCAGGTCTTGCACTGGCTTCTGCAGAGCAAAGCCGGTTCTATGAGAGCCCGGCTGGATTTCCTCCAGCAGACCTCCAATTTGAGAGTGAGCCAGCAGCCTAGGCTGACTGCACACCATGCAAGAGCAATGGCATATGTTTAGAGATAAATGTTTCAACCTCAACTCTTTTCATCAGCAAAGAACTTTGGTCTGGCTAAAGTTTATACCACACTTGTCTTAACCTAACTGACTTGTTTCAGCAGAGCAAAACACTTGAAATATTGTTTTGGTACAGCATTTAATAACATTGTATTAATATTTCAGTGATTCAAATTTTATTTCAAAGATGTTAATAAATATTTTATAAAAGCAAAAGATGAAAACTGTTTCACTCAGGCTAAAAGACATTTCAGTTTGCAACATTCCTTTCCTGATCATGTGTTCATGCAAGGTATATGCAGTAGAGATGGTTGCAGAATGAGGGAGTAGCCTCTAAAAATGAAAACATGAAAAAAAATGAAGAGTCATTAGGAAATGCAGTTCTGGAACATGGTACATTTATTGTTGTGATAATTTGCCAGCTTCACAACATGTAATTCCTGTCTGTATTACTTTTTCCATATACACCACTTCTGTGTCATGGTGAATTGCAGTGATAGGTTATACATGTCCTTACCAGTCACTTCCAACACTTGCATCTGAGTTAGTGCTCTGGAGCATTATTCCAGTCATAATTCTACTAAGGTGAATTTCTTTCACCAGATGAGAGGCAGTACATTTACACACAATGTTTCAAGAACTAAAAAAAAATCCAAAACCAAAGTCAAACAAGCAAATAAACAAAACAAAAAACAAAGACTATTGATAATCTAGACTGGTTTTTAAACAAGAAAGAAAGAAACAGAAAAGTCACTTTTCTTATGTACTGAGAAGTCAAAAATGGCACAAATATTTATTTCTTTATTTTCTATACATGTATTTGGACTAAAACCTTTGTGGTCTTTTGTTCATAATTAATGCAATTCTTAGAGTGCAATTTGATAAAAAAATTAAAGATAGGGTTTTTTTATAAAAAGGCAAAAATAGTTGCATTTTCCTTTCTCAAAGAAACATGTAAAATATCTTTTTATACAGACCTAAAACTGTGCTTTTTTTTACTTTCTTTTTCCTTACAGACAAAATAGGATATTTCACCTACTTATAAGAGATTTTATTGCAATATTTGCATATGAAGCCATCTTGCTATTGCTTTAACTCAGATTAAAGCTTAGCTAGTCAAGGTAGAAAAAGGGCTTATTTGATTCTTAAAATACAAAGAAATATATAATAAGGCATCTGTGTACAAACCATAAGTATTTTAAAATAAGCAGAACTCATCTTGGTTAATGCCCTGGTTTCAGATGGGGTAGAGTTGATTTTCTTCCTAGTAGCTGATACAGTGCTGTGGCTTGGATTCAGGTTAAGAACAATGTTGATAACACACTGATGGTTTTGTTGTTACCGAGCAGCACTTACACTCAGTCAAGAGCTTTTCAGTTTCTCATTCTGCCCTGCCAGAGAGGAGGCTGAGGGCACAAGAATCTGGGAGGGAACACAGCAGAGACAGCTGACCCCAACTGGCCAAAGGGATATTCCAAACCTTATGGCATCATGCTGAACAATAAAATTGGGAGGAATTGGTAGGTAGCAGCAACTGCTGCTTGGGGACTGGCTGGGCATTTACCAGTGGGTGGTGAGAAAGTGCATTGTGCCTCATTTGTTTTGTATATTCTTTTATTATTATTATTATTATT